>JAHKKF010527991.1:0-23108 GCA_019740295.1 Labeo calbasu | reverse complement strand
AAAGGTACAAAACAGATTTCAGTAGTTCAATAGGTTGGTACATTAACATTATATCAGTTAATAAAAATTACGGTATTTACCTGTAAATTTAAGTGAAAACCATAAAAAACATTAAATGTTGCTACCGTATTTTTTACGGTAAAATTCTGGCAACCACAGCTGCCAGTTTTTTACCGTAAATTTTACGGAATATTTTTTACAGTGTATTAAACACATTTTTATCATGATCAACTCTTAACGTTCTACCGAACTCTACCTAGAAAATGCAAAAATGTAAAAAGAGCTGTCCGGGCATAATTATTGGTATCTTGATGGCTGATTTTTACAGTGATAATGGTTTCAAATATTAACGAGACATGCATAAAAAAGCTTTCTCTTGCTTTATGGTCTACGTTCAGTCTCCAGATAATCGTTGAAAGAGAGATTCTAGCAGTTCGGTTGAGCTCGGAGCAGTTTTCTTCAGCATTCCTCCTGTTGGCTTCATCTGTGATTTAGAGGCTCCTCAAGCTCCTCTGTAACTGCAGTTCCAACATTTCCCACTTACACATAGCGAAGCTGATGAATCCAGATCCACAGCACTCTAACACTGTCCGGTGTGGAATTCTCTGTGATAAATGTGCATTAGAAAAAAGGGGCTGTTATGGAAGTTCAAGGATCATTTGATCTCATGGCTGGAAGATGTATTTAGTGTCGGCTTGGATTCCGCTAGATAAATAAATCTGCATCTCTGCCTTTAGAGAGTTTGGCCAGCCATCCAATGTTGAGATCAACTCACTTCTCCTCCTAGAAAAGCAGGATCGAGCGTGGATGTTCAAATATACCAGCGGATTATGCAAAAGAGCAGTTTGGTTTGTGTATGCGGGCTTGTTAAGAAGCATTCGCAACATGCATAAACGGAAATTACAGCTTTGGAGGTAAATGATAGGACTCGTAACTGGCTCATAAATTTGAGAGTATTTTTCGAGTGCTGTTAAGCTTGTTTACATACTTGTGCCATGTTTTAGCTCTCGTCGTATCAAACCTGGAGATCTTTACCACAAATTCATACCGTAACAAAACAACTTTTTTTTTTTTTCTCCAAGGTTTATGGGAATTTTTTTTTTTTTTTTTTTTGAAGGAGCTCTTCTTTTTTTCCGTATTGATGCGAGAAGCTCCTCTTTTCTTCTTTGCATATTGAAGCAGGTCCTTCTTGTACTTTTCAGATGTCTTATCAAGGGAGCGCTAACATTTATTTCCAAACAAAATGCTACTTGCTGCAGATGTTTGAGTTATGACGAGACTCGCGTGGAATCTGCACTTGCAGAATTCTGCAGAGAGATTTTCACAGAAATGAAGTATGTAAATACGTTCCAGCAATTATGTGTTTGCTCAATCACTACATCATTACGTGTTATTTATTTTGGCCATCCCGATAGCACCAATGTAGACATTGCAAAATTTGCTGAAATTAACACACATTATTGTTTAAAAGTCTGAGGTCAGTATAATTTACAATATGCTTTTGAAAGAAGTCTCTTATTCTCACTAAGGGTGCATTTATTTGATCCAAAATACAGAAAAGTAGTATTATATATTCATTTCTATTTATGTTTTCCTTTTTTTTATTAATGCTGATTTGGTGCTCAAGAAACATTTTATTATTATCAGTTATTAATCAGTTATTATGAATGCGCTGCTTAATATTCTTGTGGAGAAAAAAAGAAAGTTCTTTAGAAATTTTAAAAATTCTAACTACTTTTCTAAATCTACTTTTGCCTTTGATCAGTTTAAAACGTGCTTGTTAAATAAAAGTATTTATTTATTTCCTAAAAACCTTACTTTAAGTTACCCTAAACTTCTGAATTTGTGTTTGTATCATTTTTTGTAATTTATAAATTGTTTTAGAAAGACGTCTTTTACTCCGCTGGATTTATTTGATCAAAAATACAGTAAAATGTTACTACAGTTTATATGAATTTTGTTTTCCATTCTATTTATATTATTCTGATTTGGTGCTCAAGAAACATTTAATTATTATCAATTATTAATCAATTATTATGATTGTTCTGCTTAATGTTTTTGTAGAAACAAAAGAAAGTTCTTTTGAACTTTGAATATTTATTTATTTATTAATTTATTTTTCCTTAAAACCTTACCCTGAGTTACCGTAAACTTTTGAATTTGTGTATGTTTAAATATTTGTAATTCATAAATTGTTTTAGAAATAAGTGTTTAACTCACTAAGGCTGTATTTATTTGATCAAAAATACAGTAAAATATTATTACAATTTATATAAATTTTGTTTGTTTTGCATTCTGTTTATAATGTTATGATTTGGTGCTCAAGAAATCAATTATTATGAATGTTCTACTTAATGTTCTTTTGAACTTGAAAATTCAAAAGAGCAATGTTTATCTGAAATAGAGTATTTTTGTAACAATGTAAATGTTTCTACTTTTGCCTTTGATCAGTTTAATACCTACTTGCTAAATAATTTTTGTTTTATTTACTAAAAACCTTACTTCGCACTAAACTTTAGAATTTGTGTATGTATAAATGTTTGTAATTTATCTTTTTTTTTTGTTTTTGAAAGAAGTCGCTTATTCTCACTAAGGCCGCATTTATTTGATCAAAAATACAGTAAAATATGATTACAATTTATATTAATTTTCATTTATGTTTTTCATTTTGTTCAGAATATGCTGATTTAGAGCATTTTATTATTAATTATTTAAATTATTATGAATGTGCTTCTTAATATTTTTGTGGAAACAAAAAGTTCTTTTGAACTTTTAAAAATTCAAAAGAGCAGTGTGTATTTGAAATAGAATATTTTTGAAACAATGTAAATGTTTCTACTTTCACCTTTGACCAGTTTAATACGTCCTTGCTAAATAAAAGTGTTTATTTAGGTATTTATTGATTTATTTATTCTATCCTAAAAACTTTACCCTAAGTTACCCTACACTTTTGAATTTGTGTATAAATATTTGTAATTGTTTTTGAAAGAAAGCTCTTAGTCTCACTAAGGCTGCATTTTTATGATCAAAAATGCAGTAAAATATGATTACAATTTCTATAATTTTTTCTTTGTTTTCCATTTATAATATGCTGATTTGGTGCTCAATAAACATTTTATTATTATCAGTTATTAATCAGTTATTATGAATGTGCTGCTGCTTGTTTTTGGAGAAAAAAGAAAGTTCTTTTTGAACTTTTGAAAATTCAAAAGAGCAGTGTTTACTTGAAATAGAATATTTTTGTAACAATGTGAATGTTTCTACTTTCACCTTTGATCAGTTTAATTGCTAAATAAAAGTATGCATGTATTTATGTATTTATTTGTTTGTTTTTTCTAAAAACCTTACCCTAAATTTATTCATTTGTGTATGTATAAATATTTTTAAGTTATTAATGTCAATTTTACTCAAAAAAAAAAAAAAAAAAAAAAATAAAATAAATAAAAAAATAAATAAAAATAAATACCCAGTTGTTCA
This sequence comes from Labeo calbasu, assembly GCA_019740295.1. Lineage (NCBI taxonomy): Eukaryota > Metazoa > Chordata > Actinopteri > Cypriniformes > Cyprinidae > Labeo > Labeo calbasu. The sequence goes on along the minus strand of JAHKKF010527991.1, from coordinate 19,631 downwards.
CAAGTTCTACATACTCTCTGCCCCTTGTTTGTTTATTATATATTTTGGCTAATTTTATTATATTTCAGCTCAGTTTAGGATGTATTGATATTCATCTAGCATAATTCTACCGTTTTGTGCTCAAATGCAGTCTGGATCTGATCATGTCTGCGTCCTATCCTACCATCACTTACACCTAGTTACTTTTCCATTCAGCTTTATGATCTTCAGACAGATAGACTTCCCCGTAATCCTTGTTGACTACCGTGTTAAAAGAGCCACTGTTTTCGAACGGCACCAGAGCAAATGCATTCAAGATGTCCACATTCTCCAGGGCTGTTAAATTAGAGTGCCAGCGAACATGAAATCTGACAAGATAGCCAAAATGTAACCAACATGGGGCTGTTTTGATTGGGGCCCTGCTTTTCACGAGGTCACAGCAAATTAGCAGCGATCTTTAAGAGGTTTTCAGGCAAAGTCTGTCTCCGCCAAATGGTTGGAGGCTGTGAATTGTTGGGAGGGGATGCTGACGGAGGCAAAAACGCGCCACGGCATTCCTGCGTTGAAGCTGAGGCTCTGGGACGGTCAGGAGGGGGTTGATTTAGGACCCCTGCAGCATCTTCACAGCCTGCTGCAGTTTAAACGGATGAATGCGTTCGCTCTGCGGAAACAAAGCGCCGGCGCTCGCTTGGATTGTTTATCACTGCAGGTTGGCGGGCAGCACGTTCAGCACTGATGGAGCACCCGTCAGGAAGATTGGGATCACACGAGTCGGAAAGCGCAGGGCCCGGTTGCAACCAAAATTTAAGATAAGAAATCCCATCATAAAGGAATAATCTCTAAAGGTTTTCCTAACCTGAGGAGTTTGTTGCAACCGACTGCAGATGACGAACATGTATCAGAAAGATTGACATTTCTTCACTTCGAATACAAATACTGTGACAGTTCAGATTGATTGGGTTTTATTTGTGTTAGCCATGTATAGAAAATGCATTTGTTGATGTGCCAATATATTGCCATGGATCAAATAAAATTGGTCATAAACTGCTATATTTATTAATTAGATGATATTTGCTTATTTTAAGATCATAAGAGATTATTATGTGTGTGTGTGTGTGTGTTTTTTTTTTTTTTTTGGTGAATTGAGTAACTATTATAAAAATGAAAATTTTAGCATTTTTGTATATATTTATTCTCAGATTCAGATATTTAGTTTTTTTATATTAATTAATATTTAAGAAGATATTTTCAAATAAAATATATAAGTAATATAATAAATTAATTTTAATATTATTTTATAAAATAATACAAATTGTATATTAGCATATTAACAGATTATCATATATTACAGTATTACATATATTATCATATATTACAGTAAGTGTTTTGAAATAATTGTAATTTATATTATTTTGTAAGTTTTATAAAGTATATTTAAAATATTATATTAAATCATAATAATAAAATAATACAAATGATATATAAATAAAATAATTAACAAAAATATAAATAATAATTATAACTTTGCATTACTGGGAGATGCTGATACATGAACCAAGTGTTTTGAAATACTTATTTATTTATAGTAAGTATTATAATGTATATTTAAAATGTTATATTAAGTCATAATAATAAAATAGAACAAATTATATATAAATATAAATAAAAAAATTATTAACAAAAATATAAATAATTAAATAAAAATATATATAATACATTTCTAAAAAATATTTATAAATTAGATATAAAATATACAATTACTTAAACATGCTGGTACATAAAATTAAATAAACTTTGCATTACCGGTAAATGCTGATAATAGCTAAATTAATAAGCCTGAGTAATATATTGGTAATATATATCAAAAATGCATGTGCAGTTTCATCACTTCAACAGAAGTACAAGTCATAAATGTAGTAAAATGTAAGCAGTTTCTGAAATGATTTGGCCTCTGCTGTTACATTACTGACGTTGGCCATAAAAGGTGTACCTTAATGGCATCTTTGGCTTGTTTTCTGCTTCCCTAATGAATTGGCCATTAGATCTGAGGTGGATCATGCCAGCGTTACTGTCGTCCTTTTGCTTACGCGCTGCATTAAGCAGGCATCCAGAGAGAAAGGACAGCAGTGGAGGGGCTCTCAGATGGGTGGAGATCTCTTTTCAAAACAGCTTTAGGAGAGTTGGCACTCTGTAGACATGCAAAGAGGCCCACAGGAAGTAATTTGGGACAGAATTAGTTAAAACATCCTGTCTTTGGGACATTTTCACACACTAGAGCTTGTATTCGGGCTAAGAGAGGTCGCAGTGATTACAAACTCAGGCAGTTATGAGAAGCTATAATGCTCAGTGGCTATAATTTATTTACTTATTAAAGTTCCAGACCGTATGATATTAAACAGAATTGCTCAGACAAACCATAATTGTGCGCATTAATGGGACATTTTTGTCCTTGATAAACCGATAGGGTTTTTGGAAGGAAGCTTGGGAGAGACTGCAGGCAAAGCAGCCACTAATCAGCAGTCGCACATGGAATTTGGAACGCAGATTTGGAATGCTGTCATTTATAAGTTTGGATGTTTATTAAATAGTTTGGTTAATTTAATAATGCTTTTTCAGCTGCCAGTAAGTGTGCACTACTGTGTTTACTGTGATTTTCCGCCAAAATCAGTGCAGAAAGTATGATATCTCTGCCAAAAGTTGTGTTGTGTATTTCACCGTTCGTCTGACCTTTAGATCGTGGTGTTCGTCTGATTGGAAATTCTCAGAAGTCGGCTGCAGTTCACCACCGGATTCAGTGACTGAGCCAAATCAATCTGACCAAACCCCATACGGATGAGGGTCTGTGGTGCGCTTGTGTACCAGCATGGCAAGTTCAGCCAGAAATATGTCTGGATGGTGGCTTAATGATTGCCGCGTGCAATCATGTAGCTCTGTTTCTCACAAAGACTGGTTTTGGAAACCCACCGTCGCTGTTGGAGACATGGGGCGGCAGAAAACATGGCCGCTTCTGTTCCTGTATGAGGTTTTTTGGCTTTGAGGTTCAGTTTTTGTGGCTTGTATAAAGTATTGTCTCCAGTAATTACTCTAACATGCCAGTCCTCCAGTCTGCTAGTCCTGTCGAGAGTGATTAATCATGTGTTGTGTTTCTCTTCCTTGTGTCCTGCCACCATGGATTGTGACGTCACAGCGGCCCAGCTGACTTTAAAACACTCACAAATTGTTGTTGTTTTTTCAGGATGATGTTATATTTTAATACAGCTGTGTTCATGGATGTTCTGTTCCATTCAGTTTTGAATGCATTCATTTTTTAAGCCCCATTTTTTTTTTTTTACTGTACAGTAAATGACTTTTATTGGAGTTTACATCAACATTTACTGTACGGAACAGTCCAGCTGCTGCTTTTAAACTGGTGCAGTGAACAACACCTCTTCATAAGTCTAGTTTCGGATCTGTTCATGAACAAGCACACTACTTTAATTACAGTGATTTGATTTACCACAAGCAAGGGGTGTGTTTAGGTGCAACCTGAAGCAGTAAAGTAAAGCCTACTACTTTACAGATTAAAACATAACTGTGGTAAAGTTATTGTTGTGCACAGACTTAAAACAGTATTATGAAGACATCGCTGTAGTGCCCGATGAAATCAGTTTTATGTTTTCCCAAATTTAATTTTCTAGACTCTGTTTTACTGGTTAAATTAAAAATATTCAAAAAACAAAAAATATATATATATATATATTTTTTTTTTCTACAAAAATGTTTTTTTTTTTTTTTTCTTTTTTCAGAAATACTGTGTTGTGCATTTACATTTTTCTGGTAATATTTCTGTAAAAACATAATGTTTTAATAATTATTTTATTATTTGTAGTAGTACAATCATTACATAAGTAATTTTTTTTTTTGGTCACAATTTCTTCAAGTTAAACCAGACTAATTTTGACGGGTTGCTGTGAAGACCTTCAAGTTTCTGTTTGTATGATATGATGATAGTTTGTTTTATTAATATGTTTTATTTTTTTCCTCAAATTCAGTTTTATTTTTACCACATTCTGTTTTCCATTAATTTTCTGGATTCTATTTTAATGGTTTCATTACATTTTAATAAAAAAAAACCTCTCTAATTAATTGATTTTATAAAAAATTATTATTATTTTATTTATTTTTATTTTTTCAGAAATAATGTGTTGTGCATTTACATTTTTATTATTAAAAAATAAATTGTTATTTCTTTAAAAAATAATGTTTTAATTATTTTATTATTGGTAGTAGTACTATGATTACATTAAGTAATATATTGTGTCACAATTTCTTAAAGTTAAACCAAACTTATTTTGGCAGGTTGCTGTGAAGACCTTTAAGTTTCTGTTTGTGTGATATGGCGATAGTTTATGGTTTATTAATATGTTTTATTTTTACCACATTCTGTGTTTTCGATTAATTTTCTGGATTCCATTTTAATTGTTGCATTACATTCTAATAATCAAAAGCATCTCTAGTTAATTGATTTTATTTAAAAAATATATTATTTTATTTATTTTTCTTTTTTCAGGAATACTATGTTGTGCATTTACATTTTTTTTTTCTGGTTAAATTCCTTAAACAAATAATGTTTTAATTTTTTTATTTTTAGTAGCAGTACTATCATTACTTTAAGTAATATATTTTTGTCACAGTTTCTTCAAGTTAAACTGAACTTTTATGACGGATTACTGTGAAGACCTTCAAGTTTCTATGATATGACGATAGTTTGTTTTGTTTTTTTCTCAAATTCAGTTTTACTTTTTACCACATTCTGTTTTCCATTAATTTTCTGGATTCCATTTTATTGCTTTCATTACATTTTAAGAATCAAAAACATCTCTTATTAATTGATTTTATAAAAGAAATAGATCATGAAAAATAGAAATTATCCTTAGCAAGACAAATTAGTCAGCTATTTTTTTCCATAATTGTTTATAATGTTATTTTAACCAAAAAAGTTATTAAACATCATTGTTGAAATGGCACATGAAAATCGCATTCTAACGGCTAATATTACTCAGTAGGCTTTGATTAGAACTACAAACAAATAAAAAAAAACTACAAACATGGCGGAAATGTGAGACTGATAGTAAAGTATAGAACCGATAGTAAAGTTACGACTTCTATATTGATATGTTCGTTTATTGTCTTTTAAATGCATCATGTAAACATATGAAGAGAGTTGTTGGCTTGAAAGACTCGGGACTGGCAGATCAACGTACCTGCTTCATTTCATTTCAATATGATAGAAAATTGAAGAAAGTGGACCAGGCAAATGGGACGGGATGTGAACAGTGATAGGATGCACTTAACTAAGCAACAGAACGGTCCGTTAAAGATGCAGTTATGATGAAGTAGTTTGTCTCTTGCTTACTCTTCTGCTACACACTCAAATGCATGTACTTTTTCTTCAGAAAAAGTGTACATAGTTGTAGGGCGTAGCACAAATAGGTGAATTGAGACACAGCAAGTACATAATTTGACATGAAATGGTGGAATCGTGGGCTGGGGTAGATGCTTCTTCCAATGAAACTTAGATGTGTTTGTTCATCAGGACATTCCAGCGGTGGAGAAATCAGTGAGTTTGTTCCTCCCAGAGCCGCCGAACACGATGTGAAATATTTTGATGGTCGTACGCGGTGCTGATGGGAAACGGAGGTGGGGTTCGTGATCTTCAGGAGTATGTGGAGGTCTTATCAGGGCTCGGTCTCCCTGAGGAATGTTTATAGAAAGCAGGCCTGTTTCAGGGGTTGCTGGCACAGAGCTGCTGAGCGCTTGTTTGCTTTTGCATTTGATTTATGGGCCGGGCAGTGAAATAAAGGCAGGAAACCCAGAACCCGGCCCCACCGTTCTGCTGATATGCAACATCACGCAGCACTAAACCCAGGGCAAAAAAACCCAGGCGTTTGCCAAAAAACAGCCATAATTTAGTTTTTCATGACCATTTTTTTGCCTCTTTGAACTTTAGGACTTCTTTTGTTTTTTTGCTAATGTGTTTTTAAGACCAAGAAGAAGGTTTTGCATTACTTCTCCCCACAAACATGCAGACTGTTGAGTACATTTTATTTTATTTTATGTTATGTTATTTTAGTTTTTGAAGGTTTTGCTTTACTTCCAGCCACAAGCATGCGGGCTGTTGAGTACATTTTATTTTATTTTATTTTATTTTATTTTATTTTATTTTATTTTATATGTTAGTTTTTAAAAGGTTTGCTTTACTTCCCCCCACAAGAATGCGGACTGTTGAGTTTTATTTTATTTTATTTTATTTTATTTTATTTTAATTTATTTTTATTTTATTTTATTTTATTTTATTTTATTTTATTTTATTTTATTTTATTTTATTTTATTTTATTTTATTTTATTTCATTTTTTTCGTTTCATTTCATTTTATTTTACACGTTAGTTTTTAAATGTTTTGCTTTACTTTCCCCCTCAAGCATGTGCACTGTTGAGTTTAATTTAATTTAATTTAATTTAATTTTATTTTATTTTATTTTATTTTATTTTAATTTAATTTAATTTAATTTAATTTAATTTAATTTTATTTTATTTTATTTTATTTTATTTTATTAATTTTTATTATACACTAGTTTTTTTAAAGTATTGAGACTTTACAAATGGGAAATTTTGAGTTACAATGTATTTTCATAATTTATAATTTTTTATGTTTTTTATATTATGATTTTTTCTCTCTATAATTTTTTATACTTTAAGGGTTAAATGTGCTTGAAGTCAACATTTTATTATTTTAAAGTTATTTTTTAAAATAATGAGTCCTTACAAAGTCATAGATTCAATAAATAGTCAGTTTAGGTTGAGGAGAAAGTTTTGAGTTTTTAAAAGTGACAGTATATTTTTATTATATTTTGATTTCTTTTATTGCAAAATATGAGCCCTTTAAGAGTTAAAAGTGCCTTTTTGTTTATTTGAATTTTTAATTTTTTAATTATTTTTTTCCATGAATAGTAGGGAGAATGTTTTGAGTTTTTTTTTTTTTTTTAAGTTACAGTATATTTTTATTATATATGAATTGCTTTTATTGCATAATATGAGCCATAATGGGTTAAATATGCCTTATTTTCAAAATTATATCAAAAAATAACCTTATTTTCTCTTAATGCACATTCCTGGTCTTAATCTGTAAGATTCATCAGTGCGCATTATTCCAAAGGAAAAATGTTTGCCTTCATATTCTTTCATCAAAATGTCATAACGTGCTCTGCCTGAAAAATTTCTTTCCTGTTCACTTGATGTCAGAAATTCCTTATTTTTCAATCCATCCTTTCTAATGGCTCTGTTTTGGTGTTTGATGGCCATTTCTCATGCAGTCCGTCTCTATGGATAAAATCAAATGGCGTCCTACTTTTTTGTTTTTTTCTCTCATGTAATGTGTCCGTTTATGGAAGTAAAATGAGTTGTGAAAGCAGTTTCATGTTGCCTGCTGTTGTTCTTAACCTAATTTATTATATTAAGGATTTAAGGATCTGCAGTGAAATAGTGTAAAAACTTAGCTCTAAGTAAAACCCTAGTTTTTGGATCTGTTTATGTGCATCAGTATGTGAGCGTGTAAGAGAGAAATAGATCTCTCTCTTTGTTTTTGTCGAGGCACGAGAGCTGAGGATAACTCATCTGGATGGCCGTTGTCTCCTAAGTTGGAATGACTCGGCACTCCTCCTCACCTGCTTGTAAAGCAGAGTTTCCCTGGCCAATAACTCATCATATCTTTTGAGTTAAACGCAGATGGCTTTGGCCTGTTTCAACCTGCCGTGTTTCACTGATAGCAAACAACCAGCTCATTCTCTGGAAGGTGAACAATCCCAATTCATGCTGTAGATCATACGGAGATCATGTTTTATGTGTAGTGCAGAGTTTTCCTGATAGTGTTGTAACTGGTTCTCTCTGTTTTAGAGCAGGATTGGGTTTCAGTAATTGCCCTTAGTTACTTATAAGTCTCTTGTGATTGGAGATTAACCTTTTGCTTTGGCTCAGTAGTCCTTGCTTCTTCTTTTTTTTTGAGGAAATGACTGGGCAATTTTTCCATTCCTCCACGGTATGGCAAAGCTGGTGAAGTGTAAACAGACAATACATTATGGCTGAATATTAGCCGCTCTGTGGGTTGTGCTGTTGCTCTTCTGAAGGTGTGAATGGTGTATATGTTTACACTTAGTCTTAGTCTTATTATACACAGTTCTTCATTGATACTCACCCATATGTCTTCCAATATATTCTCATGTCTTTCTTTCTTCAAGTGAAAAGAAATAATTTATTATGTTTTTGAGGAAAACATTCCAGGATTTTTCTCCATATAGTGAACTTCAATGGGAACCAGCGGGTTGAAGGTCTAAATTGCAGTTTCAGTGCAGCTTCAAAGGGCTCTACACAATTCCATAGCTATATATATATATATATATATATATATACACGTCTTGCACTAGCTCGACCTCACGCATTATGTAATACGTGTGACGTAGGCATAAGTACCAACCCAGTGTTTACAAAATGAACGTGCAAAGAAAATCAAATGTCCTTTATAAAAACAGGTAAAACAATGATGTTGGAGGATTTTAAAGTTGGAGGAGAAAATGAGATGGAGTTTTCCAATGTGATTATGTAATGCATGAAAATACATATGTGCATCGCAGAGCTAGTGCAAGACGAGCATTTGTGGTTAAAATGTTTATAAATTGTATTTTTTTTTAGAAAATGACCGATCATAGATAAGACCAGTGTTGGGTAAGTTCCTCTAAAAAAGTAATTAATTACTAGTTACCGATTACATCTTCAATAGTGTAATTAGATTACTGTAAAAATTACTCTCTCCGAAAAGTATTTCATTACTTGTTACTAATTATTTTCTAAATCCTATACTAAACCTCAACAAGTTAATGATACAAGGATAGACATGAAACAGATCTTTTAATTCTTTCAAATAAATAATAGATGACTACTTAAAATATTCTGGTCACACTTTAGATTAGGGTCCAATTCTCACTATTTACTAACTATTAACTGTGACTTTTGCCTCAATATACTCTTTAATTACTGCTTATTAATACTTAGTTAAGTAGGATTAAGAATTTAGAATAAGGTCTTGCAGAATAAGACATTAATATGTGCTTTTTAAGTAATAATAAACAGCCAATATCCCAGTAATATTCATGCGAATAACCAACTAGTAAATGGTGAGAACTGGACACTAAAGTGTTACCAATTTTATTATTAACTAACCAAAGTATTTAAAGTGAGAAGGGTACATAAAAAGCATGCGTTTTAAGGTTAAACTTTAAATTTTGATATTAAATCCACTTTGATGTTAAATCCACTGTATTGTATATACATGTTTTGCAGTCTGTACGCACTATCGAGTTCAATTACATAAAAAGTAACTGTAATTAAATTACAGAAAAAAAAGAGAAATCTCATACTTTACTTTTTCAAGAGAAAAGTAATTCAGTTACATTAACTGGATAAGACACTGGATAAGACACTTATTCCTCGGCTGGGATTGTGTAGAGCCCTTTGAAGCTGCATTGAAACTGCATTTTGGACCTTCAACCTGTTGGCCACCACTGAAGTCCACTATATGGAGAAAAATCCTGGAATGTTTTCCTTAAAAAACCTTTTGTTTTGAATAAAAACAGAACAGGGCCAAAATATAAAATAGTTGCTGTTATCATTGTTTTTGACCCGTGTTATCTTTTATTTTAATGAATAAGCTTATATAACATCAAAATTTGCTTATGAACGCTACTTTAAATGCATTATACAAAGGCAAATGAAAAGAAAACGCCATGTAAACATTTCTTAAAACAGTCAGATCACCTCAGAGATACATTCATATAAACCCTGTTTCAATATCTAGGATAATATTTCCAATATTTTGCGCATTGTGAACCATGATCTTGCTCTGCCTGCTACAGTATTTTTTTCCTCTTTGCGTTCGTCTTCTGCGTCTCTGGCCTCTGTTAAAGAGTTTGTAATATTCCACAGACATGACATTTTGAAAAATGATTGCATGCATTTTGTGTACAAGCCCCGAACAGAGATCGATTGAAATATGTCCGGTCGATCGATGCATCTGTACTCCACTGTATAAATTAAATATAGATTGATCACTGTTTAAGCTACAAAGTTACTCATCAAGACAGATATTTTGACATACTTTTGTAGGCTGTCAGAGTCGCGTCTCTCTTTGATTGCTTGAAATTTTAAATTAACAAGGCTTACAAACACGTGCAAATGCTAAACTTTTGTGACGACACAGCAGCGGCCCGATCGGGCCAATGACAGATTCGTCAGCTGTCCCGAGTGTCTTTCACGCTGGCCCTGGTCCATGGGGCACTCTTTATTGTCGAGCCCTGCAGAAAGACATGCACATCTTGAATGACATATGACTGAGTAAATTATCAGGACATTTTTATTCTGAAAGTGAACTAATCCCTAACTCCTGAAACGACTTCCAGTCCAATTGGTGAATAAGTTCTCAGCTTACATTTTCCTGTTGAACCCTGTGAATTGAGTCCAGAATAATGGAAAACCTGGAAATATTGTGATTTACAGGCCTGGAAAAGCCTTAAACATCTGACAATCTAATGGGTATTTCCATAGTGAGTATTTTTTTAGTTAAACTTAGGTTTAAATATTACTTTTGGAATTATATGTGACACTGGACCACAAAACTAATAAGATTAAATTTTTTAAAATTGAGATTTATAAATCATCTGAAACCTGAATAAATAAGCTTTCCATTGATGTATGGTTTGTTAGGACACTATTTGGCTGACAGCTATTTGAAAATCTGGAATCTGAGGGTGTAAAACAACCAAAATATTGAGAAAATCACCTTTAGAGTTGTCCAAATGAAGTTCTTAGCAATGCATATTACTAATCAAAAATTAAGTTTTGATATATTTACAGTAGGAAATTCACATAATATCTACATGGAACATGATCTTTACTTAATATCATAGTGATTTTTGACATAAAAGAAAAATCGAAAATTTTGGCCTAAACAATGTGCTTTTGGCGATTGCTACAAATATACCCATGCGACTTGACTGGTTTTGTGATCCAGGGTCACATATGATGATGATTATGATGATGAATTTAAAAAAAAAAAAAAAAATCCAGTAATCATCAAAGTTATGGAAATTTGTTTAGGTCTTGAAATACATTAAATGAATAGTGCACCCAAAAATGAAAATTTGCTGAAAACTTGCCGAAGATTTAGGCCTAGATGAATTTGTTTCTTCATCAGAACAAATTTGGAAAAAGCATAACATCACATGCTCTTCAAGTGGTCCTCTGCGGTGAATGGGTGCCGTCAGAATAAGAGTCCAAACAGCTGATAAAAACATCACAATAATCCACAAGTAATCCACACCACTCCAGTCCATCAGTTAACATCTTGTGAAGCGAAAAGCTGCAAGTTTGTTAGAAACAAATCTATCATTAAGACATTCGTCTTTGGTTTTCATTTTGAGCTAATTATCATATTTTGGATGAACCACGTCAAGCCTCCTTGCAAGAATCTCTCTCTTTCTGTGCTTTTTTGATGCCAACAGCAAATATTCCATCATCTTGGATACAGATGAAGGAGCTTGTGGAAAATGCAGTGCATTTACCCAAATGTTTTTGAGTTAAGCATGGTTGAGTGTGGTTTCCATCCACCACAACTACAACTTCATTTCAGAGGAAATGTGCATGAATAGTTCAGCCAGAATGAGAATTTGCATCATGAGCAAATTAAATTTTGCTCCTTCCTCTCACAAATTTATTGTATGGCAAAGTAGACTAGGAATATAGTGTTCTTTTTGGAGCTTGACAGCCATGCTCACTGCATAAAAGAAATCAAATACACGGTAGGGACAACACGAGGGTGAGTAAATGATGTCAAAATGTCAAAATTTGGGTGAACTATCCCTTTAAATTTGGGTTCTGTGATGAGTTGAGAGAGCGGAGGAGCTCCAGCACACGTGATACGGGCTGCTGTCTGAAAGCAACAGGTCTCGGTTTAATCTTGTTAGTGTAAGCATGCGAGGAATGCAACAACACAATTACCGCTCATTATATAATATTCGTCTGTACACTCCAGTGTTATCAACACACATCCACGCCCCTTTCTGTCTCTTTCCCTCTAACTGTTTTGTTTCTCTTTCTTTTCCGCACAAAGAGCACACTGACCGAGGCTTTGTGTTACTGACATGCCAGCCAAAAAGTTTGGACCATTTTTTTTTGTTGTGCTTTTTCCCCCTCTCCGCCCCAGTAGCCTCCTGATCCGGCACAGCTGATTAGTCATCGTGAAGACATAATGTACAAGAAAAAGTCTGAGATGGCATTAAGACAAGACAGAAAAAACAGCTGAAATTCTTGTTGGTGAATTTAACCATGGAAATGATTTACTGTAGTTTTATTTGGCTTCTAGTTCTAGAATTTGAACAAATTGTCTTTTTATACGTGTCACAATTGATGTAGTTTGAAAATCAAAGTTTAAGGGTTTTTTTTTTCACTTTAACCTTCAAACTTTTTCTGTGGTTATTCCTACAAGTCAAAAGTTTGTAGATACTTTATCATTGTTTATTTGTAGCATTTTCAACATTTTAGTATACTCATCAAAACATCAGAAATATGAACTTACACTAATGAGAGTTTTTAGCTAAAGCGACCTACAAACGAGGATCATAAGCCAACAAAATGTCAGCAATATTCACAGTATACAGTTTCCAGTTTAGAAGAAAGCTAGAATAGGAAACAAACAGACATAAGATGAATCTCATGAAAAACATTTCCAGGATGCATTTTCCCCCAAAATGCATATTCACATATGCAAAATTTTATTTTATTTTATTTTATTTTATTTTATTTTATTTTATTTTATTTTATTTTATTTTATTTTATTTTATTTTACATTATTTTATATTATTTTATTTATAAATGATGAAACAACTGGTAATACCAGCCATGACATCTCCTTCATGAGTTATTTTACTATGACTGTTTTTTTGTTTGTTTGTTTTTTTTTTTTTTTACAAAAAGAAAGCAAAATCATTTATTTTATTTTATTTTATTTTATTTTATTTTATTTTATTTTATTTTATTTTATTTAAATGAACTGGTAGTAACAGCTATGACACCTTCTTGAGTCATTTTACGTGTTTTTTTTAATTAATTAATTTTAATTAATTTTTAATTATTCATTTTTATTTTATTTTATTTTTGCAAATGATAAAAGAACTAGTAGTAACAGCCATGACATCTCCTTCTTGAGTCATTATGCTGACTGTTTTTTTTACAAAAAGAAAGTAAAATTATTTTTATTATTTTATTTTATTTTGTTTTATTACTTTTTGCATTTTTTGACAATTCAGCATTATTTCCACTAAATACATTTTATGTAAATCAGCATAAAAAGTATTAAATATTAATATGTGATTTAGATTATTAAATTTTTTTAATGCATTACATTCAAGGCAATAACAACAAGCAATGAGTGATGAGAGTTCACAGGAAAATCTGCCTAATCGTTTGTAACATCACCATCCAAAATAACCTTATTTAATATACTTTATTCTATAATTCCCAAGGTTTTTCCTTTGCTTTTAGGGTAAATGTGATCGGAACTTGTTCTTGTCGGGTGTTCGGGACATTTATCCAGCAGCAGATGGTATTTCTTTCCCTTGCAGGTGAATTTTGTACTAACCTGTCATATCTACAACATGTTGTCTTTGGGTTTTAAAGGCTTACTCACCTTTTTGGATGACTGTCAGGGCTATTTTCAGCATTGTGGTTGGCCACCAGTAGACATGCGGTTATCACCTTTTGTGTGTTCACCTGCACCCCTGCTGCGGTTTAAGAGGCCTGGCATGAACCATTAACCAGAGGTTATGCTCGTAGTAGACCGCCTCAGGATGTGTCAGAATGATTTACACGACTCAACCGTGATGTAAATACCAGCACCGAATGCCTTGTGTTGCCCACATAATGAATCCATCTGTCAGGGTCTTTGTTTTGACACATGAGAATGAAGGGGTCACGTGTTCATGGGTTTGATTATATGATGTGATGACGTCCCACCAAAGAGTCTGATTGTTTGTTTGTGTCATGCTGATTGTCACCAAACACTATTAAGCTCTTTTGACCTTCCAGCCAGCTGTTTTCTTGCATTAAGACGAGCTCTGTCAGGATTTCTAGCTGTTCTGAATGTCCTTGTCTAACCTGAGTAAATAGATTAGGGTCAGTGCTTCCATAGCTGTGCTTCTGTTTAAGACTGGGTGATAACACTTAAATTGATATCTCAATATTCTTCAGCCTTTGGATGATATATGTTCCTGTATTTTATACTGTATTTCTTTGCTAAAACAGGATTTATTTTGTCATCATCTGACCAATTTTTTTTTTACCAAAAACCACAATATTTATTCCATCTTATAATATAATATAATATGAAATGACATTCCTATCAATCATAGGAACCAATTATTTGCCCAGCCATTTTAGATAATTAGTTGTTAATAATAATAATAATAATAATAATAATAGTAATAATAATAATAATAGTAATAATAAAATGTATTATATACTGCATTTATTTGCTCTGAGACAGGATTTTTTAATTATTATTTTTGTTTTTATTATTTTTCATTATTTGCCTTTTGTTTTTGCTTTATTTTGTTTTTAATGTTATCTTATTGTTTTTTTTATTTTATTTATAATATAATATAATATAATATATCATATCATATCATATCATATCATATCATATCATATCATATAATATAGTATAATAATTTAACTTGAAATGTCATTTATTTCAATCGTACGAACGATCAATTTGACCAGCCATTTTAGATAATTAGTTAAAATAATAATAATAATAATAATAATAATAATAATAATAATAATAATAATAATAATAATAATAATAAAAATAATAATAATAATAAAATGTATTATATACTGCATTTTTTCCCTCTGAGACAGGATTTTTATTATTATTATTTTTTAATTATTTTTCATTATTTGTTTTAATGATATTTCATTGATTTTTTTTTTTATTTATTTTATAATAATATAATGTAATATAATATAATATAATATAATATAATATAATATATACGGCATTCCTTTCAATCATAAGAACCATCAATTTGACCAGCCATTTTAGATAATTAGTTAATATAATAATAAAATGTATTACTGCATTTCTTTGCAGGATTTTTAGAATTATTTTTGTTTTTATTTTTCATTATTTTTCTTTTGTTTTTGCTTTTTGTTTTTAATGTTATTTTATTATTTTATTTTTATTTTTCATTGTTTCTTTTATTTTTACTTCGTTTTATTTTTAATTAAATGTTATTGTTTTAATTTAATTTAGTTTTATTTTTGCTTTTATTTTGTTTTATAATTTATTTTAGATTTATTTCTCCTTTCATTTAATTTAATTACTTTTTTTCATTTTTGATTATTTTACCTAATTTCTTATTTTATTTTATTTATTTATTTATTTATTTATTTATTATTATTATTATTATTTTTTTTTAGAAACACCTTGTGGCAGTATATGAAGCTAATAAAACACAAAGGCATGTCCAAATCTAAATCATATCATTTGCAGCTCACAAAAGCTTTTGCAAAAAGAAAGCCAAATTATTGGAAAATCATTGGAAATTTTTCCAAATTATTGGAAAATATAATGTATTCAAAGTATTTTCAGAGTACAGTGTATCAAAAGCACTGCAGATGTAAAGCGTAGTAAATGTTCTGCTCAGCCCTACTTCTGTTGCCCTTCCATTCTGACCTCTGAAAGAGAAGTCGCCAGGCTCCGTTTCAAACATTCCAGGCATCTTCAGAGGCATGAAGGCATGCTGGGTCGGGCCAGATCTCAGGGCAGACATAAGGTGTTTGTTAGTTATGGATAGCAGGTGGACGGCCTGTCATCAGCAGGTGCCTGCAGGCAGAGTTAGGCCAGGTGATGGAATCCAGTCTGGAGAAAGACCAGGCTTGTGACAGGAGACTGGAGAATGGCTTAGCGCAGAGCTCTGAGATGCACTGAGATTAGGGAGAGATTTCCCTTTATCACTGGAGTATTTTGGAGTGGTACAGTGCTCATATTGGGTCTGGGTGGAGATAAGGTCATGTACGGTTTGAGTAAATGTTTATGCCGGGCTGGTACGGACTGTTCGTAAATTTCGAGACCTTCCCTCGTGGAAGGCACAGAGCTGATGATAGAAGAACAAGATGGGACATATTTCACGTAACAGAATACAAAATGAATTTACATAACATAAGCAAATTTTGCTCTGACATGGTATTTCTTTCAATCATAGGAACCAGCAATCTGACCAGCCGTTTTAGATAATTAGTTAAACATATTAATAAAATAACAATTTGATTTAAATATTTAATTACATATATATTTGAAATAAAACACATGTAAATTCTGTCCAAATATATATAAAAATGGAAATAAAGTTATATAAAATGATTTTATAAATTATATAAAATATAACAAGTAATAAAAATAGAAAGTATGTATTATTAAAATTATTATTATTGTTATTTAACTAATTATCAAATGTATGATTATTTTATTATTATTATTATTTTATATATAAAATATAACAAATAATAAAAAATAAAAATTATTTATTGTTATTATTTAACTAATTATTAAATGTCTGATCATTTTTTTATTTTTATTTTTTATTGTATATTAATTATTTAATTGCATATATGTTAAATAAAACAATATATGAATTCTACACAAATATATATAAAAACAGATATGTATATATATGGAAATCAGTTTATTAAAAATATATAAAATATAACAATAATAAAAAAAATTAAAAATATATGTTTTATTTAAAAATAAAGTAATTATCAAATGTCTGAACATTTTATTATTAATATTATAATTTATTATAATTATATTAATTATTTAATAACTTATATTTTAAGCAAAACAATATAAATTCTATACATATATGTATAAAAAGAAAATAAAATAACATTATATAATACAAAATATATCCAATTTTCATTATTCATTCTTGAATAATCTTTTCTTTGTTTTAGAACTTACTTCCAAAATCTTTTTCAGTGTCAAAATATTAATTTATATTATACATAAATTTATTTTTAGTTATTTTATATTTTAATATTGTAACTTAGTTTTAAACTGCAAAATTTTATCTGAAACCCCCCCCAAAAAAAACAAACAAACAAACAAAAACAGATCTGCAGACTGTTCTGCTGTTTTAATGATGAGATTTA
Organism: Labeo calbasu; assembly: GCA_019740295.1. Taxonomy (NCBI): domain Eukaryota; kingdom Metazoa; phylum Chordata; class Actinopteri; order Cypriniformes; family Cyprinidae; genus Labeo; species Labeo calbasu. The sequence goes on along the minus strand of JAHKKF010527991.1, from coordinate 2,354 downwards.
CTGCCTAATATTCTAAAAATAGTACATACATGTTTGTTTAACTTATCCAAAATTGGGATGTCAGCTTGCTTACGTTTCTTGTTTCTCTCTTATCAGTCTTCCTGTTTAAAGTGGTTAATCGTTTGTGTTTATAGTTCGTTTAGATATGCTGAGACCTGTAGTGAGAAAAAACAAGAGATTTTCAGTGTTTATGTGCTTTACAGCTCCACATCCACAGCTGGAATAACATCTTTAAGCAGAAAGTCAAATCAAACAGCAGCACTAGTCATACTTAAAGTCTCATGCCCCTTATTAAGACGAAAGCATCCTGTTCACATAGTGAAAGTATGAGACTGACCATTCTTACCCATAGCAACCCAGACATTTTCAAGACTCAGTCTAATGCTATGCAGTTGCTAGGTTGTTCTGGATGATTTTTGGGAATTGCTATGCTGTGTTTTCACAAACACCACCAATACAAGACCATGTTGTGATTTTTAGGTGCAGCACACCTGTTAAACTATAAACTCAGTTAGTTAAGGCTCAGTACCTTTATAAGGAGCACTTTATCAATGACAAGTCAATGTCATTGATAAACGAGAAACTGACATTGTGAAACCCGACGTGCTCTGTCAGCATTAAGACGAGCAATTAAATGAACCGAGCAAATTTAACACAAATGCCAGATGGTTGAAAAGAACACACGTATATATTCAGCTGTCAAAACAAATGGTAAGAGCCGATGGCTTCCAGACCACGTCAGATTCCTCACTTTCATCTGAATCAAATTTTGCAAAGACACGCTTCAACCCTGGGAGTTCATAAATTGTTGTCCTTGGAGTGACACAACTGAAATCTGACCCAAGTTGCCTTGACTTTATTTATTTACCACATTTGTCCTCGACCAGTGAGAAATAAACCAGCATTGTTTGTGGGTTCCAAGTCAGACTTAGTGGTGAAATCACTGTGACACACATGCAATACTGTATCCCGCAATGCAATATGTTTGACCTGACCTTACATATGTAGTGTGATGAATGAACTGGTAAAATCAGGCATGATGTCTCCATCTTGATTTGAATCATTACGTTACTTGAGTCATTATACTATGTCTGCTTTTTTACAAAAAGAAAGCCTGTTTGTTTGTTTATTTATTTATGTTTCATAATCTGTCTTTTATTTTTTACTTTATTTTATTTTTAATACAATTTTATTAAGTTGATGTATTTTACTTTTAAATATAATTGAATTTAATTTAATTTTTTATTTGATTTGATTTGATTTTTCTAGAAATACCTTGTGTCAGTATATGATGTCCAAATCCAAGTAATATAATTTTCAGCTTACAAAAGCATACAAAAAGAAAGCCAAATTATTTTTAAATTATTTTATTTTATTTAATTTTTTTATTTAATTTTTCAATATTTGTCTTTTATTTTTTACTTTATTTTATTTTTAATATCTAAAATAAAAAGTATAATTGTATTATTTTATTATTTGAATTAATCTTATTTTTAATGTAACTATTTTTTTTATTTTTGCTCTATTTTATTATTTAAAATAATCTTATTTTTAATGTAACTATTTTTTATTTTTGCTCTATTTTATTATTTGATTTGATTTATTTTTATTTTTATTTTATTTTATTTTATTTTATTTTATTGTTTTATTTTTATAGAAAAAATTTGCGGCAGTATATGAAGCTAATAAGACACAGAGGCATGCCTGAGTCTAAATATAATTTGCAACTTACAAAAGCATACAAAAAGAAAGCCAAATTATTTTAATTTTATTTTTTCAGTATTTCATGCTTACCTTATTCTATTTTTAACATAATTAGATTTTTAAAAATTATTATATTTTTAAATTCATTATTTTTTTTATTTAATTTTATTTAATTTTATTTTTTTTTAGAAATACTTTGTGGCAGTATATGAAGCTAATAAGACACCAAGGCATGTCCAAATCCTTATCATATCATTTGCAGCTTACAAAAGCTTTTACAAAAAGAAAGAAAGACAAATTATTGTATTTTTCTTAATTTTATTTCTTTATTTTATTTTTATTTTATTATTATTATTATTTTTTTTTTTTCAATATTGTCTTATATTTTTTACTTTATTTTATTTTTAATATATAAAATAAAAACTATAATTTAATTTAATTTATTCTATTTTTATTTTTATTTTATTTTTCTAGAAATAATTTGCAGCAGTATATGAAGCTAATAAGACACAGAGGCATGCCCGAATCCAAATATAATTTGCAACTTACAAAAGCATACAAAAAGAAAGCCAAATTATCTTATTTTTTATTTTTTCAGTATTTCATTTTTACTTTATTTTATTTTTAATATAATTTAATTATTTTAATTT
>JAHKKF010527990.1:12920-36412 GCA_019740295.1 Labeo calbasu | reverse complement strand
GAGATTTACGGGAAAATACTAATACGGGAGGACGGCGGGAAAGAAGGGTAAATTACGGGACTTTCCCGGCCAAAACGGGATACTTGACAGGTATGTTTCTTACCACTATTTTTTAAATCAAATCAATATAATACAAGATTATAGGTCAAAAGTATTCCAAAATTTAAAAGTAATCTGATTACATTACCTAAAATATGTAATGAAGTAGACTGCATGGCTAACTACAGTTTTGTAATTGGAATCGACGACTTCAAACTGAACCACACAGTGTGGAGTAAATGTGTCTTATGCGTCAGAATGTTATGATTGGCCCAGAGCAGACGTGTTACATCTGCCATTCTGAACTTGTGCATGCTCATTCCAGTTCAAACTGCATTCAAACAGAGCAGATTACTGGCAATTTACTGTTAATGTTACAACTTCTCATACTGGTAAATTGATGGAACAAATTTACCCGTATCTTTTTGAAGATTCTGTTCACACATGATCTTAATGGTAATGTACTAGTATTACATGAGGTCATTACATGTGATGGTTTTTGGTCCTATAATTAACACCTCTGTTTTTTCAGAATTTAACTAAGAAATTACTCGTCATCTTTTTTTTTTTTTTTTTTTTTTATATCATTTATGCATTCTGCGAGTTTTGCAAATTGGTGTGTTTCATCGGGCTGCAAAGAAATATAGAGCTCAGTATCATCAGCATAACATTGAAAACTAACACCATGTTTCCTAATAATATCTCCCAAGGGTTGTCCACCTTGTTTACCACTCACTCCAGGGTGTACATTAACAATTGTCTCTAAAATGGGATTCAAACTCAAAAGCTGTAAGTTTTCCAACAAAATCTCTGACTTGTAAGTAACAGAAAATATTTACAGAAGCAAGGCCATGGTATTGTTTTAGATGCTCAAAAGAACTAAATGTTTCTTCTTTATAAAGGTCTTGAATTGTTAGTATAGCTTTGTTTCCAAATCAGTGGTTGGGAACACTTGGCTCTTTGACAAAAATGACGTGGCTTGCCAGCTGTCTCCCTTCGCTAACAGTAAAACAGTCAAAAAATATAACCGCCAATAGAAATCAGTTCCCTGCAGAAAAGAAAAGTACATTTCCTTTGTTATACAGCGAATCAAAGTTAACGAAGTGTCCATTTACAACATTATTGCGTGGTTCTGACCAGTGTATGTGGTGCTGTGTTCAAGCCTCACAACATCTTGCGTGTGCAGATTTAAACAACAACCACAACAACCGTGCGTGGTGATAGCGAAAAGAAAACATTTAGAGGAGTATCGACCAGCAGGTTTCAGTATTAGTGGACAGAAACATTTGCTTTTATTGAAAGCTGTGTGCTCTGCTCTGTCTGGTTTGCTCAGATCAATTGTCATCGTGAAACTGATAAATCTGATCCTCAATTCCCGCTTTTTTATTTAAATTTAACAGAAATTACATCAAGGAAAGCAACATATAAGCGCTGCGTTTTATGTATTATCAGCAAATTTCAAGATGGAAGACCACAATAGGGGAGAGCGTGGCATCAGCACCGCATAAATAAGTTAATCTCACTACTTTTAATCGAGATGATTATGTGTTGAGCATCTGCGACTTACTTTGTTTCTTTTGTAGCAGTTTGCATGTCGGCTTGCTGAAGAGATACTTAGCTACTCATACGTGGCAGTAGGGCTGGGCAATATGAGCAAAAAATATCACGCTAATTTTTTAGTCTATCAATAAATATCACAAATGTCAAATCTTTATTTCTTTGACATTTAAAGCACTTAAGTTTAAAGTCAGCTCCTTATTGAAAGTTGTAGTGTAATTGTTAGTGTAATTTTGGCATGTTCTAATGAGTTATATTCAAATTTCAAATCAAGAAACAGGTTTAGGTTGTCTGATAATAATAAAAATAATAATAATAATAACACAAATAATAATATCACTTTTTTGTCTCTTAGAAATGCACATTTGATAGTAGCTTGAGGATGCAGAGGTAAATTTTTGTTAATTATCAATCAGTAACATCTTTAAAAATTGTAGCAACCTCAGTTTTATATGGTGAATTTTTTTTTTTTTTTTTTTAAATTAAGCATTTGTCTCCCATAGTAGCAAGCATACATTTTAAATTGTGATAAACACAGTTAAAACCACACATAATTATACCTCAATACCATGGTAAAAATATAACTACAGGTAGCCTATTTGTATGAAAAACGGTGGTCTAAGGGGCCGTTCACATATCGCGTCTTTTGCGCACTCAAGTTCGTTATTTCAAATGTAGATGCGTGGCAGCCGTGCTCATTACGGAAGCAACGCGCTCGCGACGCGTATGCGTCAATACCATGGTGCAGTGAGCGTTACTACAGTAAATCCATGGTAAATGATGGTGACGTGCAGATTGAAAAGCCTTCTGACTGTCTCGTTGCACACAGCTTTAAACTAGTTTGAATCACAGAGTCATTTGTGTTCATCGCTGAATTCAAGTGTTTCACACTGGATCTCATACAACTGTTTAGTGCTGTTTAATCTTCTCTATCTTCTCTAATCTCTATCTTCTCTAATCTTCTTGAGCTTGAGCATTGCGGCAGTTTGAGCTTTGGTCCGAGCGGATAAATGGTCCATGTGGCACTGTTTCGTTCTGCTTTTGGCACATAAAAATTATATCGAACATTTATCGAACTCTTCATATCGATTTATTGAGGAAAATTATATTGCGATAATTATATCTGACTATAACGTGCCATGTAGCCTATAAAACGCTCTCACACATTTGTTATTTTAAAGGAGTCATCAGATGCTAAGTTCACTTTTACATGTTGCTTGAACATTAATGTGTGTTGTCAGTGTATGTACACATCTACCTTATAATGATAAAAATCCATGCAGTGGTTTTTAATTAATCTGTTAAAATAATATTCCCTTTTTCAAATCGAGTCGTTCTCAGATGCCTGACGGTGTGGTGCCGCTCCCTCAATAGTTGATTGACATGAGCGTTTTACCTCAGATCAGCTGTAACAGTCAGACCTCCATCGTTTTGATGCTGGAGCAGGGATGTAAGTTAGACAAGAATATCTCTGATTGAGCGATTGAGGTGTTGTGTTGCTGGATGTAATAATGAAGGTAGTGGTCGTCATTTACTCCCGACATCTGAGCCGCTGATTTAGCAGCTAAACTTACTAGCACATTATTAGGTAAGGTGATCCCAAAGATTCATTAAATGCATGTTCAGCAGCTCAGATATCGGGAGTAAATGATGACCACTGCGTTCATTATTACATTCAGCAACACAACACCTCAATCGCTGAATTCTTGTCTAACTTACATCCCTGCTCCAGCATGAAAACATGGAGGTTGGAGTGTTACAACTGATCTGAGGTAAGACTCTCATGTCAATCAACTATCGTGGGAGGGGCCTCTGTGGGTCGATCCAAATGAGCTCGATCAGGTTGAAGGGGGTGGTTTTTTCCTTGGCGTATGACGTGCGGAACAGGCGGTTCTTAGTTTTGAATAAAGTGTATAAATGCGTGTCCTGTCATTTTAAAACTCTCCTTTCACTCGGCAACTGTGAAGTGGAGCAGGATAACCTCCCACCATTATTGGATTCTCATCCACAAGCAACCTGTTTTAAGTGTAGGGAGGGGCATTTTTACTGTGTGATAAATACGAGCAGCACAGCACAGTGGTTTATATGTATATTTAACAAATAAAGAAACTGTGTAGGAGAGTGGTTATTATGTGCGAACAGTGAGAAACTCTATATTTGTGCAGTGTGCACATGTAAAAAAAAAAACAAAAAAACATTCCGATTTGAAGCTTAGATTTAAATGTGTACATCAACCTGATCAATTTATTTAACATTCATGTAAACACTACATTCAGATTCATCAATCGGAATGAATTCCAAAAATTGTGCATGTAAATGTAGCCAGTGTCTCCCAAAGTACCCAATGAAATACATCTCCTTTATCATTGGTTTCTAAAAACAATGTTAATTTGTTAGATAGATACTCACAAAACTCAAAATCATTCAGTAACATTTTATCAAATTTCCAGGTACAATTTCCTCTGTGATTTTATTTTCAGATTAAGAGAAACTGGGGAAGGGTCTGATAACAGTCTAGTCTGGTATTGTGTTGAAACACATTGCAGCAATCTTGAATCTATCCTTAATAATTTTTATGGACTGAGGAGTAAAATTAAAAATCATGATCCGTTGGATGCATAGCTCTCCAGCTGTCTACCAAATTTAACTTCTGCATAGAATTGCTTAGTGCTACAGATGGTTTACTTGTTATGGTCAGACAGAGATGTGTGTCTAACCTAGCATTTAACACACAATTATAGTCACCTGCTGTGATGACTCATAAATTCATAAAGTCTGTTACCAAAGTGATAGGTAAAGAATTTATCTCACCGCTTACAAACAAATACCTGCCATTTCTATCCTTAAATGTTTGTTTATGTATAAAGGGGACGGGCTTACTAATAATAATTGCTACACCTCTAGCTTTGGTAGAACATTTTGATTGGTAGACCTGAGATATTCATGGGGCTTTTATACTAAACTAGCCTGTAGTTTTAATGTGTTTCTTGGAGGAAAACTATTTCTGCACCCAATTTCCTGAGATGCACATAAACTTTTCCTTTTTGATTGGACTATTATTTCCATGCACATTATAAAATAACACATGCTCTGCCTGACCTCTTTAAATAAAAACTGTCAATTGAACATTCCAACTTAAAAAATGTAACTTTCCTGTGAACATGAACAATAGAAACCTTTTAAATTAAAACAGAGTCCCATTCCCATTCCTCCTTCCCCGGTTATTGCATCCCGTGCAACCACTATGCATGCTCTCCACCCAAAAATGAACATTTGCATCTATCAACTCACCCTCGATCCAGGCGAGAGCGCTGTCTCGTCTGAATCGCTTCCCTCAGATCCTGTCTACCTCCTCTCGACCCACGCTTCCTCCTAGAACCACCTGCAGGTGGGGGAGGGGAGCGAGTAGCCACACTAGTCTTCTGAGCCTGTCTTCGTTCCTCAGAACGCGACGGGCCAGGACCCCCATGTTGTTCAGGCTCAGATCTGGACCTTCGAGGAATGAAGGTTTTGAAGGCCGCTGAGCGCACCCTCACCTCCCTGAACTTCTCGACCACCGTCTCAACTGAGGCACCGAAAAGCTCGGAAGGCGAGACTGGCGCGTTGAGAAGAAAGCCCCTCTCTTTCTTCCCGAGGTCAGTCAAATTCACCCACAGATGTCTCTCCGTAACCACCATGGCTCCCATGGACCTGCCCATGGCAGTGGCAGCCTGCTTGGTGGCACGGAGAGCGAGATCCGTGGTGCGGTGCAGCTCAGCAACCTCATCAGGGGAAAGACCCTGACCTTTATCCAGATCTTTCAGCAGATCAGCCTGGTAGGCTTGAAGCACAGCCATAGTGTGCAACGCACCCACAGCCTGACCTGCTGCTGCGTACGCCCTGCCATTCAATCGAGATGTTACCTGAAGGGAAATAGATGGCACGGAAGGAGTTTTGAGAAAGGATGTTTTACCCATAGAGAGATATCTGGCTAGCGTCTCTTCTACAGGAGGCATCCTCTCATAGCCGCACTCACGCATCCCCTCAATGTTAGCATAATTAGAATGCGGAAAAAGATGGAGGCGTGAAGAATGCGGCCTCACCTGACTCACCTGAGCTGGGAGGCTATGATCAGAAAGATAGCGCTCGTCGAGGCGACCCCGCGGCGCCACCTTTCTGGTTCGCTTCCACGGCAAGTCAAGCCTCGCCGTGGCGCGATCCATAACCTCCAATAGCTCATCGTATGCATGGCAAGAGATTAAAGAAGGCTCAGCCTCAGCTTCTTCACCCTCTGACATCTCCTGCTCTTCTTGGGAAGAACCCAACAGAGCACTAGCTGCTGGATCAGATAATGTAAGGGAAATAACATCATCGTCAGCCAACCGCTCATCCTCGCCCTCAACTGACGAGCGTGAAAGGGAAAGCCCCTTTTTTAGCTCGTCAGCGAGGTCCGCTTGCGGTCCCCACGAGCTCATTTTCCTCCGTGCCTCAGCAGCGGAAGGTCCTGAGCCGCGGGGAGCAGGTGGCTGTCCCTCTCCCCTCGAAAAGAGAGACGGACGAGAATGGAGATTTTTCATAGAAAAAAGCTCACAGTGCATGCAAGCTGCCCCCTCGAGGACATCGCGTGCATGCTCCTCGCACAAACAATAGACGCAGAAATTGTGCATGTCATCGGGTGTCAAATAACAAGGACACGGATCCGCGCACCTCTTAAACGTCTTCCTAGTGCTTGCCATTTTGATGAAAAAGAAATCTCTTACCAGTAATGCACACTCCAGACAAAGTCAGTGAAGACTAAGAAGAGACCGTCCTGTTCTACCAACGTCCTTTTATCTATGGTCGCACCGGTAATGACGCACCGGTAGTTACGCGCCGGCAGCGACGAGTCGTGCCGGAAGTGACGTCATAGGCTGTCGCCGGCCAACTTTGTTGATGTTTTTGTATGTAGGCTTCAGACACGAGTCACGCAGATGGTGTTCCCCATAGCGGCCCCTAAAGGACGCAGTTCGAGTTCCTCGAAAGGGAACTCTTATTAACCACATTATTTTAGTAAGCGGAGTTAAATTTCACTAGCCACATATATTGTCAGACCTATTGAATCAAGAAATCACTTAAGTAGAACCTGTCTGACAAAGTGAAGTACACTGAAAGATCTCAAAAAGCAACACATACCGTGATCTAAAGAAATTCAAGAACATATAAGAAACAAAGTAGTTGACATGTATCTGTCTGGAAAGGGTTATAAAGCCATTTCTAAGGCTTTGGGACTCCAGCAAACCACGGTGAGAGCCATTATTCACAAATGGAGAAAACCTGGAACAGTGGTGAACCTTCTCCGGAGTGGCCGGCCTACCAATATTACTCCAAAAGCACAACGACGACTCATCCAGGAGGTCATAAAAGAACCCAGAACAACATCTAAAAAACTGCAGGCCTCATTTTCCTCAATTAAGGTCAGTGTTTATGATTCAACAATAAGAAAGAGACTGGGCAAAAATGGCATCCATGGGAGAGTTACAAGAAAAAAGCCACTGCTGCACTATTTCAGTCAGGCTGTTTAGCCTGGTGGTGAACATGTTACTTAAGTCTGCAGAGCCAGAGTGCCAAGTCCCAAAATCTAGATCTGGAATCCGCCAACCACCTATACAAGCTTTTATGGATGACTTGACGATTACAATGGAATACCAGGTGCCAGGTGGATACTGAAGTGGCTGGAGAGGCTAATAGGATGGGCTAGGATGTTCTTTAAGCCTGCAAATTTGAGATCTGTAGTGCTCAAAATGGGGAGAGTCTCTGAAAAATTCATATTCTCAATAGAGAATATGCAAATCCCAACAATAACAGAGAACCCTGTAAAAGGTCTCGGGAAAATTTTCAAAGCAACACTCAAGGACAAAGCTGCAATAAGATACACCTGGGAGGAGTGTGAGCAATGGATGCAGGAAGTTGACAAGAGTGGCCTTCCAAGACGGTTTAAAGCTCTGGCCACTGATGCTGTATGAGTTCCCAATTTCAACCGTCACCGAACTTGAGAGGGTAGTTAGCCCGTTCTTGCGAAGGTCCTGCAAACTGAGGCTCGCCCTGAAATCTGTTAAGGAGGAGTTCAAGGTACTGCGTGTGAGAGAAGCGTTGCAGTACCGTGAATCCTCAGACCCAAAGGTTATCGGAGCAAGAGTGGTAGTAAAAACAGGTAGAAAGTGGAGAGCAGAAGCAGCTGAGGCGCGAATGCGACACAAAGTGTTGGTGGGAGCAGTTGTAAAGGGAAGAGCAAGCCTCGGAAACCTTGAAGTGCCATGTTTTGATAAAGCACAAGGGAGAGAGGCAACAACTTATTCAAGACGAAATCAGGGCAAGTGTGAAGAAGGAGAGAATGAACAAAGCAGTAGCGATGAGACAGCAGGGAGCATGGACCAGATGGGAGCAGGCGATGGAGCGAAGAATTGCTTGGAATGATCTCTGGAGAATGGATTAACAGAGTATCAAATTTCTTATCAGAGCAGTGTATGACATCCTTCCAAGTCCGTCTAATTTGCATCACTGGGTCCTAGAGGAACAACCAGCCTGCCCTCTTTGTGAGGGAGTTGGCACATTAGAACATATAAGTTGCTGTAAAAGTACTCTCGCCGATGGTCGTTATCGGTGGAGGCACGACCAGGTCTTTAGGACAATAGCAGAATCTCACATTCACTTTGTCAATGAAGGAGAAAGACCAACCAGAGAACATCAAAAGACAGCTAGAATGCTCTTTGCTACTCATGACTGAAGGATGGAAGTAGATATGGGAAAGGTTTCTACCTCACATCACAGAGACTACTTTGCGGCCTGACATTGTGCTGTGGCCAGACTCACTAAAGTGTGTTCTGATGCTTGCTCACCGTACCATGGGAGGAGCGGATGGAGGAGGCCTTCGAGCGGAAAAAAGCAAAGTATGAGGAACTGAGGAACAACTACCAAAGGAAAAGCTAGAAAGCCAAATGGTGGCCCGTGGAGGTTGGGTGTCGGGGCTTTGCAGGTCAGTCTCTGTACAGGGCATACACGGCACTCGGGATAACAGGAGAGGGGCAAAGGAAAGCGATTCACTCCACGATAGACACAGCTGAAAAAGTGTCTAGGTGAATTTGGTTAAAGAGGGCAGATTCGTGGGTTGCTGTCAGGGCACAGGCTGGGGTCAGATCAACCCTGGTCAGCATTAAAAATACACACACATACATATATACTTAGAGGCTATGGCTCATTATTATTCTGCCTGCTTTAAATCAGACACAGAGGTGAAGTTTGGTAAGACTGCATTTATTTAAATGCATTAATTAAATCATTTATTTGAATTAATTAGTGCGTACAAGAGAGAGGGGGATGAAAGTTGCATGTGTCCATTACCTGTATCTGTGCATCACTTTTTACAAGCAATAAAGCTTAGTTGCATCAAAAACAACAGTCACCAAGAGCCGATCTGTGTACGTTTTGTATATCTGTGTACATCTTTTATATCCTTGTTTCGGTTTCTCATTTTGAATGACACATATGTGCTATTGTTAGATGCTGAAATAAACCACTAATTCCTCTCTCACAGGTGCAGAACGCATGTGTTTGTAGTCTGTTGCAGTCTGTACAGTGTGTTCAAGACCATTTTTGGTTCAGATGTTGCTAATTCAAGGCGACAGCACTGTCTGCTTTTGTAGTTGTTAGTTCTAGATCTTTTGCTTTGTGGCCTCAAACTGTGGTTAACTTGTATTTGTCTTTTTTTGGTTTAGGCCTGCTGATTCTAAAAGAGGAGAATCAAGATCCAGATGAAATGGAACAGACAGATCAGAATGAGAAACGCAGTGATGGTAAAAAAGTCACACAGACTAAAACAACTTCTATACGAAAAATAGCTCCGAAAACCAAATCTAACAGCTGTTTCTCCTGCCATCATTGTGGGAGGAGTTTCGATGCAAAACGAAAACTTCAAGTGCACGTGAGAGTTCACACTGGAGAGAGGCCGTACCCCTGCCAACAGTGTGGAAAGAGCTTCACTCAACAAGGAGCCCTTAAAAGGCACATGAGAACCCACTCAGGAGAGAAGCCTTACACCTGCCAACAGTGTGGAAATGGTTTCACTCAAAAAGGACACCTTAAAAATCACATGAGAACTCACTCAGGAGAGAAGCCTTTCACCTGCCAACAGTGTGGAAGTAGTTTCACTCAAAAAGCGCATCTTCAAAGACACATGAGAGTTCACACTGGAGAGAGGCCTTTCACCTGCCAACAGTGTGGAAAGACTTTTACAGAGAAAAACACCCTTAAATCCCACATGACCATTCACACCGGAGAGAAGCCTTACACATGCGAACAGTGTGGAAAGAGTTTCCCTGTGAAAAAAAAACTTAAAATCCATATGAGAGTTCACACCAGAGAGAAGCCTTACACTTGCAAGTATTGTGGGAAGAGTTTCACACACATGTGCACCCGTTATTACCACATGAGAATTCACACTGGAAAGCAGCTGTACACATGTGATCATTGTGGAAAGATCCTCACATCAGAATTTAACCTTAAGTGTCACAAGATCATTCACACTGGAAAGAAACCCTTCAGATGTGATCAGTGTCGAAGGCGTTTCATACGTAAGGAAAGACTTAATGACCACATGAAGACTCACTCAGCAGAGAAAGGCTGTAAATGTGCTCAGTGTGGAAAGACTTTCAGTCATAAAGGTAGCCTCAATGCTCACATGAAACAACAACACGCTTTAAAGAAGCCTGTAGGAAGACCTTCTCACAAATAGAAAATCTTAAGACTCACATGAAATATGTGTGGAATCATTTAACCCTTTAACTGTCACTCCCATTTTTTAAAACAGATTATGATGTAGATATTTTTTTTTTCAGTTGCACTCTTGACATATATTAATCTATTACTTTTCCTACATAATTTCTATCACAAAAATATGGTAAAATATCTATTTAGGATTTGTAATATGGTGACGTAAACTTCAACGTCCCACCTGGGGGACGGTGACAGTTAAAGGGTTAAATAAACCCACATGACATTTCACTCAGGGAAGAACTGTTTTATATGCCATCATTGTGTGAAATGTTTATCAGCCAAAGGAAACCTAAAGACTCGTGTAGGAGTTCACACTGCAGAGGCCTTTGAAGATCATTCTGGAAATAAAGTGTGACTGTGACAAGGTTCTCCATAAGAAGCTTTTTTAAAAATCACCAACATGTTCACTCTGGATGAAGGTCAATGTAATACATTTCTTTTGACATTATACCTGATAGATGCAGCTAAGAAGTTATGAAAGTGAGTATTTTTGTGCTTTGTTGAGAAAGCTTTAAATAGCCCTGTAATTCGAAATAGCACCAGAAAATGAGTATCTGTTTGACATTAAGACTGTGCTCGCACCACAGCTGAATGTGTGCTATATCTGATTATGGCACTTTCATAGCCACGTCTTTTATTTGTATTCTTCACTTTTTTAATACTTGTTTATTTATTTATTTTTTTATAAATGTTCTCCTGTATCCACACCTGACTGTTTTCTTGGCAATGGTTTTAAATATTGTAGTAGACACTCTAATTTCAGTTGTATGGAGACGTTGTGCCTTTCCGTTTACTGGTAATTTGGAATCAAAATGTTGAATTTCTGTCTTATGCTGCAGTGTAACTGAATGATTATAAATAAAGTGGCAAACTGCATGAAGTAATGAACAGCGCACTGAATTATCTGATGCATATTTAGTGAGAGACAGGTGAGGATGTTTTTAGTCCACATTTAATTATGATTACTCTTGGAAAGGGTTGGGTATAATCACTCTCTTGGGTGTTTTCATAATTGACTATATTAATTATCAAATGTTAATCAACACAACCTTTATTACAGCATAGAACACATTTTCTGCCTCATTCTGTGACAAGAAGCCACATCTTATCACAAAAGCTTGTTATTTACAAGTGTTAATGCTAAATCTCCGGTGACATTTACTGTGTTCAGGGCACCTAGGGTGACCACCTGTATCGCTTTGCGTTGTACCGCACAGCATTTTCACCCCTTGTCCCGCATTTGCATCAGTCTGTTGGTTTTTAATTATTAAAAATATTAGTATATTATATTATATTAAGAAAATGTCCATGCGTTCTTTTGCCTTTTTAAGAAAGCTTTGTATTTATTCTTTTTGAGGCGTAGTTTCCGTGAAAGGGACGCACGGACCTCATCAAGTGATCTGGCATCACCGACGGAAATGGTCGCACGCACACAGAAGACACGCTTATTGGGTTCGGGCCAAATGCCGAGCTCGGACCCCTCTCCCTGGGCAGGGGGAGTGCCCCAGGTTCGGGAATGATTACCGAGCTCGGAGCCCTCTCCAGGACAGCACGCCAAATACGCATAACTTTTACTCTGTTTATTACATGTAAGTGTGAACTCGTGAACTGTATATGTGCTCAATACTTGGTAGGGGCTCCTTTTGCTTTATTTACTGCCTCAATTTGGCGTGGCATGGAGGTGATCAGTCTGTGGCACTGCTGAGGTGGTGTGGAAGCACAGGTTTTTTTGACAGTGGCCTTCAGCTCATCTGCATTTTTTGGTCTCTTGTTTCTCAGTAGAGATGCGCGGATGAGCTCAAACGTCACCCGAATCCGAAGCTTCAAATAAATTATCCGCCCGCCACCCACCCGCACCTGTGTTTTTCTCTGATTTAGATAACTGCACCCGACTCGCACCCGATCGTCATTTACGATTATTCTAACTATTAGTTTTGCATGATGATATGATGAACGGATGGTTAATTTAACAGCAGATTGATTCAGCTGATCTGCACATCGCTGCACACTTACATAAGCTTAATCACTCGTGCTTTTAAGCCAAATCTACGCTAAAAAGAATAACGTTAACTGACATCTGGACGTGACTCTCCGCAATCTCTGATGAAATCGGTTGGGTGTTTTAACGCCTACTGGATCCTTGGACTAAAATTTACAGGGGTTCACCCAGTTTAAGAAATTTATGATCGTAAAAATCTAATTATTTTCCTTTTTAATGTATTGTTTTTGTTATAATGTACTGATTCAAATTAGTAATCAGTAATAATTATTATTTTAATACTCGGCATGCCTCCCTTGACATGCTGTCGCGTATGAACAGGCAGCAAATGTGGCGCGGGCGCATCAGGCGCAATCATCAAAAATATTTCAAAGGAAGCCGGCGCCATGGTCCTTACCGTCTTTACTGGGTGATTTGAGCGAATACTTGCATTTATTCACATACGATTGAATTAGAAATGGTGGCCTGTCATGATTTTGGCTAATGCAGGACACTACTGAATGATGCGCATCAGAGGGGATTTAGAAGTGGGTATACGCAGGTACTGTACACCACTGCATATTACCCTACTCAATAGCATTAACACAGGCGTAACTTCCTTCAAGCTTTAATCTGTTAACAACGCACATTATATACCCGTCTCTTTAGGCAAGTACCAGATAATGAGTGTTATGTCATGAAATGTTCTAATACGACGGAAACTGTCTAACGTGATAACAATTTCAAAAAAACATTGTGTTAGGCCTATTAATTGTAATGATTTAATTTCAAACAACAAATAAAATATATAAAGAAAGCGAGCAAAGAACACAATATCAACTCAGAGCTTTTTTAAACTCCAAACCAGTAAACCACTGCGCCACAAAATAATGCAGTGTTTCGAAACGCTCCAGTCGGATCACAAATCATTTGATTCAAAACGGGACTTCAAAGCGCGTACTGCGAATCATCTGATTCAGAACGGACTTTAAAGCACATGTCGCAGATCATTTGATTCAAAACAGGACTTAGGAATGGGATAAAAACCAATTCAGCAGAGGCAGGGATACATAGACTAGAAAACAGGTTTATTCATTTTATGTTATTATTTTATTCACTTTTTTATGTTACTATATTTCTCCCTTTATTTCACATTTGTTTATCCAATTAATATTATCTGTTTAACATGAAGTACCATGGATGTTTTGTATATACCCAACAATCATGCAAAAAAAAAAAAAAAAAAGTCAGTAGGTGGCGCTAAATGAGCACCTGTTTTACGTGTTAGCCAGTCATTGAACTGTTCTCTCAACTGATTCATTAAAACACAGAATCGTTCACAAATGGATGTGAACAGAACGATTCATTTATGAACACTGATTCATTCTAAGGCAACTAAATATCTGTAAAATTAATTTCATTCTCTCTCTGATTTATGTTTAATTTATTGCCACATGCTGCTTTAGTATGGAAGGATATTCCAGACTATTTTCAAAAGAAATTGCAAATTGTATTTGCAATTTCTTTTTCCATATGTGGACGCATAAATTGTGCCGTAATCCAAACGCAACTGCAAGTATTGCATTATCGTTTGCGTTTGCGTTTACACGAACGCACAGTGACTGCCAAATTTTAAATGGAAAAGCAAAGTCCATTTGCAGCTGTATTTCCTATGACTTACGAGTAATGACCCTGTCATATTTAAATAGCAATCACAATTTCCACGTCAGCTTTTTCACTTCCTCTGCGTCGTGTATGTAGCCCGCCAAAACTCAAACGCAATCGCAATTCATTTTGCATTTGAATTTCCGACGCATTACAAGGAAACCTGTCAGTCAGCGACGTCACTCGCAGTCGACGACCAAGAGGGGGAAATCTGAACAATGGAGGTAATCGGTGAAATTGTGGAGGAACTTATGACGCTCGCGCAGCAAGCTGACGATAGTTCATACTCTCCAGATTTTCTGTTGTTCAGAAGTCATTTAGTTTTGGACAGGTTAAATGAGTTTGTCGCCTTGACGAACAACAACATCAGTAATGTTGACTTTGCCACTCTGAGTGAAGTTGCTGACAGGTTTTTGTAAGGGACAGAACAACTAAAGGACCAGGACGTCCTTTGATGGACATACCACTACAGATGATGATGGAGTACTACGTTGTGTGTGGTTACTCATGTGTCCAGCTTGCACGCCTGCTTGGAGTATCTGAGCGAACCATCTGTACAAGACTGGTACGGCGTGGATTAAGGTACATACAGTTTTCATAAATGCATTTGGAATGTATGGCACTTTATATATAACAAATATAAATACATACAATATAAAGCATACATATGGCAGCTACTTTTGGCGCTCCAGGCCAAAAGTCTTATCCAAGAAAATTAACCATGGTTTTATTAGCGGGAAATAACATGGCTATTGCCATGGTTACCACAACCATGATTTTTCTGCAAAAATCATACTTTAAGGTATTTGTGTGGTTATACAAATGGTAATCAGTACACCAAAAAACATGGTTTTACTATAATAAAACCGTGGTTATTTTTTGTAAGAATTGTTTTTAAAGGAATGATTTGATTGTTTAGGTATTTATGCTTTTATTTTTGCCATATACAAAAATATATGCTACTAGTTGAAATATCTTGACCTTCAATAAATATCTTTTTTTCCCCCAAAGAGCCAAAGATTTGTACTCCGATGTCAATGATGATGTATTGGACAACAGTGTGGCTGAAATACAAAGAAATTGCCCAAACGCTGGGTACAGGATTATATATGGTCATCTTCGGTCACAAGGTCTTCATATTCAGAGTAAGAACAACTTTATAATATTTAGAGTTTAAACTCTGAAAAATTATTTTCTGTCCAAAAAGAACTACAATATGTTAATTGAGTTTTGTTATCTTGTATTGACTGACATTTGATTGTTTTATATTAGAGGTTTTAGTTATAATTATAAAATATGCTGAAATACCAGAATGTGTAGAATTTAATATTTCATTACAAACATAAAAATCAAGTTCTAATTGATGCCTATAGTAATTTTTATTTAAATTTTCTGTCTTATTTTTTTTTTTTTTGCCTTTTTTTTTTCTTTATAGGTTCAAGGGTGCGTGAGTCTGTGCGAATAGTAGATCCACTGGGGACTCAACTGAGAGCGTTATCAATAAGCACACGTCATCGCCGTCAATACTCTCTCTCGGGACCACATGCAAAGTGGCACATAGATGGAAACCATAAGTTAATAAGGTATTGGGAGTGAAACACTGCATTTCTTGGTTTTGGGCAGAAAGTCATCCACATCTGCAAAGCTGGTTTGATATATAATCACATATTCTTAATTGAACTTAATCCATTTGGTGTTTACATCAAAAACAAATAAAACAGAACAAGGGGCTTAAAAGACTGAACGTTCATGACGTACAGACCTCTCCATTTTTATTTAAAATATTTTTTTCATGCTGTCTGTAGGAAAATAACCAGGCCTCCTTTACCTTAATTTAAGTAAACATGTTGGCCCTCAATGACTTAAGAAAAGTCATATTTCAGAAAGAGAAAACAATTTTTTTTTTTAATCACAGAGTCCTAACTGTTAGAGTCACAATGTGTTAATACAGTGCTGTGAGATGTTCAGGGTTAAGTAAATAGTTGCTTCCATAAAGGTTATGCTTTTTTTTTTTTTTTTTTAATTTAAAGATCCCCACCATGCTTTCTAGCACAACTTTTGGAGTGCTTAATTTTGTAAGTGTACAATGTAATATTTCAACAATTATATTGAAAAAAAAAAATAGACTTTGAAAGGGATTTTAAACATCTGCAGTTAATACATGTACGGTGATAAATAGCTATAATTTATATAAATGTACAGTGATAAATGCGATCCTGATGGCCTCTTTATGTGTACAATATATTGCAGACTGAACCTGGTTGTTTTATAACACTTTTATTTTGGATTGTTTGTTAGTATACAGTTCGGAATTTAGAAAATGTATTTGGGCCAGTTAAATGCATATTTTACTCTAATCCACTGCTTCACTGTGTATTTCTTTATTAAAGTCCTTTGTATTGTAACAGCAACGGCAATCCTTTGTAACAATACAATGCAACAATACGATAAAAACAATATCACAAATAAACATTAATATTCCAGCAAAAACATGAATTCTACATCCTGCAGGAATCTTATCATTTCTGTAGGATGTTTCGCAATCCTACAGGACATTAGTGGACATACCTATAGGAATCCTATAAGTACATCAAAATATAACATAACACATAACACAGTCATACAGGAACAACCCTACAGGACTCCTGCTGGAATATACCCTTTCCTGTAGGATTTTTATTCAGTCCTACAAGATTCCTGCACATAGAACCAAAATCCTACGGGATTCCTGCAGAATTTTTGGAGGGGTGTTCCTGGCTCAACATTCTTGTTGATCCTGAAACAACGAAACAACATTCCATTCAACAAATCAAATTTGAGGGATAACTTTACAGGAAATGTCAAGTTTAAGGCCAGGACACACCAAACCAACTTCAAATGACTAGCAGTGACAAAAGCAGCAGCGTCTGGACCAAAAAGCTGCACTTGAACACACCGCACAGACTACAGCCGATTGCAAACTAACATGTGCGCATTGCGTCTGCGTGGGAGGAATTGGCCATCTATGTATATCAGCAGTAGTATACCATATATGTTGATAACTTTCTTCATTATAAGCGGCTCAAGTTGTTATGAAAATACTGACATATTGGAATGCTTGGATAAGATCAGGTAGCATCATAACAGTGTTTGTGCCGGCTTCATTTACTTGTTTTTATCACTTTCGCTATAATACTCGTTTGCTAAACTAAGCATCCGATCAGAGTTCTCACTTGCGCTGATAGACGACAAGAGCCGACATGTGGAACACACAAACAAACTAGCCGACCGACCAAACAAACAGACGCTGACCGACGGCCCGACTAACATGTGTGGAAGTCGTTAGAAAGGTGACAGGTACTCTGGGAGTGAAAATCCCTAGGGAGGTTTGTAAATCGTCTAGGCCCTGCGACCTATTTTTGAAAACCGCCCAAGGCTGTAGTTAGGTCCATGCAGAAACATTTAATGATGCTCTTATGGTTGTGGCATCACCGTTTAGTGATGTCACGGATGTTCTGGGAAAACTGAAGTTGTATTGTCAGTGTCGGTCACAGCGCCTCTTTTAACTGATGTTTTGGATCTGACAATTATTCATTTACAAATTAAGCACTGACACAGGCTGAATGTCTGTCCTCTCCTGTCCTCTCAGGATCACAACTGCCATGTCACAGAGGTCATCAGGACCTCCCATCTACATGATCAACGTGTGATCAGAACATTTATGATATTACTGTCTGGATGTTAGAGAATAAGTTGAATATGGTTTTAGTCTTCTTTTCTCTCACAGAAGCTGCTCTCATTGTCTGTGTGTTATGAACGGTACTTAAAAAGTTTCAGGGCTGAGCCAGGCAACGTTGAAGTAAGAGAAGTGTTTCTCTGTGTATGTGCATTGGTATCTGTCTGTGCAGGGCTAGGGAGATGCAGAGACCCCAGGAGGAAACATTCATGTGCCATTCATGTGTTGAAAATTAATTGTTTAATTTGGTATGTTTGACATATTCAAAGGATAAAAATGACCCTGAACAACATTAACCCATTCATGAAATTCAATTAACAATTTTTGTAAAAAAATAAAAAATAAATTAATTAATAAATGAAGCCATCCTCCTTTAAAAAAAAGTGTTCATGCTGTCCATGGATGATCCATTTACAGTTTTTAACATTTCATATTCATGCACTGTAATTGTGCAACCTATTTAGATAGAAAAATGCATTGGTTTGATTTGCTCATTCATAAGGGCAACAGTGAAAAGAGCTGACAATATCAGTCACTGGACTCGTGGTAAGTGCAGTGTTGAGAAACATTTTGCCCTTTACTTTAACAAAAAAATATTTTTAATACAGAGAATGTATGTTACAAGTACATTTTAGTTCATATTTGTGGTGTTTCAAAACAGCGCATTTGGGTACACTTAGATGTACTTAAGATTATCTTAAGTACTAAGGAATACTTTTAGTATATTGGGTACAAAATTAGAGCATAAAAAATAGAGCACTTGTTTTTCACCTCATACGCAAAAACAAACATTTAAATTTTCTACGTTAAATTTAGGCATGATAACATTCATTTCTTTGAGCAATAACAACACTCTTTAGTAATAACTAAGTTTCCATATTAAAGTACTGATTTTCAGCGTTAACAAATAACTACTCAAGTTATTGCTGTGCTGCTGTTGAAAGATATACTGTAAAATAAAATGCCTTCCTGGAGAATCCATCAGTTCCACTGAATATTACCATATTGTACCTTAAATGAGATTGGGAAAATGTGTATTATTTATCAACAATTTTGACATTGTGAACAAGCCTTTGCAACAGATTTGTTTGTCAAACATGATCAACCTTATAAGTTTGCGGTTTGCGTCAATATGCATCAGCAAACTGGGGCCTGGGACAGAGCATGTTCTGCGTAGCACACACCGCAACTCTGACATTCTGGATACAGCTCCTGCAGTGCCGACTCTGTGCACTGATGCACGAACCCTCTGCCACTGCACTCGATGTCCCTGTGCCCGCAGCAGTCCCAACATCATTCGGTACCCAGCACGTGGGTTGCTGGCATGAATGTCTGACACCAGGGCATCAAGTTCATTATCACTCAAGTCACTGTGCAGATCTCTTACAGAGAATCCCCAATCATTCATACATCTCTGCAGTCTACACCTAGAAATCCCTACAAGATTTGCAGTGCACTTCACAGAGAGGCCCATATTCAAAAGTTCATACACAAATTCCTTGGGCACTACAACTTTGGGGTGGCCGCTATTTCATCCTCTCCAGAGAAACTGTTATATACAGAAATATATGTTACATTTCCTTGCCATTTTGCCCAGAGACAAGGCGATGAACTTTAGTATTTTAGGGCATTATAGACTGCTTGAGGGATCTGAAGCTGGTTTGCTAGCGTGCTGAGTATAACAAGCTCTTGTGAGCATATAAATTCCAAATAATCTAGGTCCAGAGGGGCACGATCAAGGCAGCTTGATAGTCTGATGTAGAGGCTGTCCAGTAAATGACTGAGTAGCATTTCCTAAAGGGAACAAAAAAAATACATTATTACAAAACTAGTTTAAACAAATTATTTTAATGCTGGCTGCCTAAATTATACATCCAGAGTAAGTCAATAAATAATTATCAAAAGAAACATGGCTGGACTATAATAATGTCTCATTTTTACATTAAAAAAAAATTATCACTCACTCATTAAACTCTAGCAAATTTTGGGAGAAAGCAAATGTTTCCATGTGGTTAAGCCTCTGTTGCAGGTCAGCAAGCGTGACTTAGTGGGACAGTGCAGATAGATAGTGGCTGGCCCCCCATCACTGCTAATTACCTACCACAGATTGCCTGCTGTAAATTACCTTTAGTTACTGTAGTATTCCAATAAAAATTACTATTCACCAAGGGAAAAAAAACAAAACAATTTAATCCTTGGTACCCTTGTATTAACCTAATTATGAACAAAGTGGTTTGTAGTACAAACAATTTTACATTCTAGTTGGCTACAGCGACTAATGAACCTGAAATCTCACACATTCCCAGAAACGGCTTACCTCCGCATTGAAGAATATGATGGATATAAAACAATAGTGGATATGTTTTAGATAAACATTAACATCTAAAGTTACAATACATGTTTTTGTAATGTAACCTTTTCCCTTTGCCGTTCAAGAATAATATATGCAATGTTTTTTTGAAAAAATTAGAAGTGCAGTTTTGTGTCTAGTATTTCATGCTAATATGGGATTTAAAAAAGTAGTAATCCTACCCAACACC
This sequence comes from Labeo calbasu, assembly GCA_019740295.1. NCBI lineage: Eukaryota > Metazoa > Chordata > Actinopteri > Cypriniformes > Cyprinidae > Labeo > Labeo calbasu. Next base: position 16,131 of record JAHKKF010527990.1, on the reverse strand, counting down.
GTGTTGAGAGTAATAATTTCTAGGCAAATTACCTACTATAGATTGCCAGCTGTAAATTACCTTTAGTTCACTATAGTATTCCAATAAAAATTACTATTCACCAAAGGGGGAAAAAAAAAAAAACGTTACCCTTGGTTTTACTCACCTGTGAAGATGCACCCTGGTCTGTCATTTTTCTGTAAGGTAAAGCATAAAAGAATATAAGGAATAAACTGTTATATTAGACAGTGTCATTTAATATGAGGCAAACTAATTTAACAGCGTGGTCAGGCTAGCATTAGCTTACCTTTCGTGAAATAAGAATTACTAGCCTATAACACTGATTACCAACGTAGCTATATTTTAAGTATGTCTAGTGATGTGCTAGGTGTTCTATAATTGCATTCAGTAGGTGTAGAAAATCGATTTGTTTCAATTTGTTTTTTTTCTTGCACTAACTTATTGTTTCACTTTGCACTTTTTCCGTATATTCACTTATACACGAGAACAGATTAAGAGGAAATCTTTCAAAGCAGACTTATATTTTTTTTTTTAGAAACGCATGGTTTAGCTTCAGATCATAATTTCTGGAAAAATCAGTGGACAGACAGTATATGCATGTCTTACGGAAACAGTAAATCAGCTGGTGTTGCCATATCAACCTCTTAACTGTCACCCATCCCCTCAGCGTGACGGCTTAAGGTTACTTTATCATATTACAAATAAATCCAAATCTAGTCATGACAAACTATATATCGTTGGAAAGGTCTAAGACTCCTAATATTGTTATATTTTAACACTGTTTTCTGTTACAAATTATGTAGGAAAAGTAATAGATAAAGTAATAGAATTTATGACAACAGTGCACCTCAAAAATCTACATCATAACAGGAGTTCTGACCTTTGTCACAAAAAGACTTTCTTTGTTGCCTTTTTCCCTATCACACTTCAGATATCATAAGAAAACATATATCAAAATAAAAATCAGACATTGCATTACCATGGAAAATGTACATCAAAATGATATTACCAAATGCTTTTGTTCAGGAATTATAGAAATTTGGATTTGCATTGCATTTTCACATCAATGTTCAAAGCCCAAACACCTCTGATAGTTTTGAAAAAGGCCAATGAAATTGGGTGTGCAGATTTTGCATAGCTGGCCACGCCCCGGCCATCCGGGTATAAATAGGGCAGCGCATGCTCTGCTTACTCGTTCTGTTTTTTGGAGCCGAATGCAGCGTCTCTGTGTGAGAAGCGGCATCATTCACCTCTGTGTCGTTGGATCTACGGCACAGGCAGCGGTCTCTCCCTTCTCTAACACAGCTAAGTGTTGTGAGAGTTCCCCTGGGTGCTTCGACGACGATCTACAAGAGAAGATTCTCCTCTAATTGAGCAAATTTTCTCTAAAAGAGGTGCACGGTACGGATTGTGTGTCATCATGCCTTTCCGTCCGTGCCCTTCTGGTTGCGGTTTCTGCCTTTCCCCTAACGATCGGCACGATCGCTGTGTTCACTGTTTGGGGCGTGAACATGCTGAAGCAGCGTTCGCTGAGGGAGGTTGTCAGGCTTGCGAAGACATGCCCTGGGGCACGCTCCGCTCGAGAGCCGTGTTCTTTTCGAAGAAGCCGCGGCTCACCTCAACTGCTTCCTGCTCTGCAGCGATGTGCGTTGAGGAAGAGCGGGAGGAAATGAGCGATGTTTGCCGGGTACGTCCCCACAGGCCGTTCGTCCTGCGTGTGCACCGATGGAGTCTCTGGACGATTTTGAAAGCTCATCTCAGTATGGGCTGGATATTTTGTTCGGGGCTGAGGAAAAGGCAGGTTCTGCAGCATTGGAGGGAGGGCGTGAGCCGTCAGAAGCTGACGCCGCTGCTGAACTCACTGCTCCGGCGGCCGAGTCTCAGACGTTGGCAGATGCTGAAATGGCCACCGCACTTCAACGGGCAGCAAAGGGTTGTGTGGGTTCCCCCGCCCAGCCCCGAACCTTCTAGGCTGGACAATTGGTTCCTGGGTAGCAGACGTGACTCAAGGCCATGTTCGTCCCTGGTCCCGTTTTTCCCGGAAGTGCATGAGGAGTTGACGTAATCGTGGAAAGCCCCTCTGTTGGCTAGATCACAATATACCAACTCCCCGTCCCTCACCACCCTCGATAGCGGTCCGGCGAGGGGATATACTCAGCCCTTCAGACGTTCTGAACAGCTCTTTGTCTGTTATGGAGGACAGTAGAAGAGGAAAGCTGTCTCCAAGCAAAGGATCTCCCACTGGCTAGTGGACACGATCCGTATGGCCTACAAGGCCAGAGGCCTACCCTGCCCACTGGGAGTGAAAGCCCACTCGACCAGGGGCGTCGCTGCCTCTGCAGCTCTTGCGAATGGGGCTTCTTTAACAGACATCTGTAGAGCTGCAGGTTGGGCTACACCTAACACATTCGCCAGATTTTACAACTTGCTTATAGAACCAGTGGCCGCTAGAATCTTGAACACAAGCTCTTGACTCAGCACTTTGGTTTGGTGTAGTGCTTGCTTAAGCGCTTCCCCTCACAGTGATTACACTTCTAAGTTTCAGTAGGTTTCCTGACGTGAACCCTGGAAACCTTCTCCATAATTTGGCACTTCTGGACGTGGCGAAGTTCTGCGGAGGAACTCGCTACAAAAATGCAACACAAGGTAAGATTACTTTACTAACTCTTGGCTGGATTTGTGCCCCATATGTAGTGGCTCCTCATGTGTGTAATTTCCACCTATAACTCTCTGTGGTGTGGTGTTTCCCCTGAGACAGGTTTGTCTCTAGAATCTGAATTTGGTAGTCTCCCCTGGTGTGAGACCTCAGGTCCCATCTCTAATGATATTCACTTTTAAACCCCCCCTCTCTGGGCAGGTTGTGATCTCTGTAGTGCCTTTTCCCACAGGAAATAGTCACTTTCCCAACGTTCTCAAGACACTCAGCCGCTCCACTGAGGAAAGGCCCGGCTGCAGGACACTGCTGTAACAGGTCAGTTCTTGGACGTTGGAAGGTCACGAAGAGGTGAGCTGCGCTTATGTTAACACTTTTTCTTCCATCTTAGAAACATTGCCAAGCTGCGAAACATGTTACCTGTTTCTGATGCAGAAAAGCTAGTTCATGCATTCATGACTTCTAGACTGGACTACTGTAATGCACTACTAGGTGGTTGTCCTGCATCTTCAATAAACAAGCTACAGATAGTCCAAAATGCAGCTGCTAGAGTCCTTA
>JAHKKF010527990.1:0-12870 GCA_019740295.1 Labeo calbasu | reverse complement strand
GAAGCCTTCTGTGGTGATTGGATAGTTGGAGAGGCTGGATGAAGCTTCGGATGGTTGCTTGGTTACCCAGATGATGCTCTCGGAGCTCAGGTGAGTGCTGGCGAAATGTTTCTCTCATTGCAAGCGGTTCACACCGTCAGGGTGTTTCAAGCTGCTTCCGCTGTTCGGTGTTTCACACAGCTCGGTCAGTTCAAGCTTCGGTTGGTTGCCTGGTTACCGAGCGTGACGAGCTTGAACTTCTTTGAAAGTCGGAGTTGCAGGGCGCAAAGACTTCACGAAGCTTTAGCTGGTTCTGTAGAGTTCTGGATGGCACAATCACATAGTCGGTCGAGACGGGAGTGCCGGTGAGAAGGCGAAAGGTGAAGGGCGAAAGGCAAAGTTTGTTAGGAACATTTTGATTTTAACCGGGCCGACGAAGTACGGCCCATAAAGTTGTGTTCCAGTCATTTGGGTTGCAAGGCAGGCCTCCAACCTATACGGTTATTTACTGTTTGTCTGTCACGTGAAGGCAACTTTCTCCAAGAGTTTGTTAATCACTTCACTAAGTATTGTAATGCAAGCATCGTACATAATATCAACTTTTCATTCACGTTAACATCTTGGAAATAAAATAAGCTTTCATTCAATACCAAACATCAGGTATCTTTCATACATATTAATAACTTTGTCTACCTAACGGGTTATACACACATTGGTTAGCTTCGTAGGTTACCATAAACACACCAAGCATATAGAAAGTATACACACATACTTTTAATGCATATTGTTGCTCTAACAGCAATACTCAAATAATTGTCCTTCCAAACTTGTAATGTAAATGTAATTCGTGATGCGCATTCATGTGCGTTCTTCAACGGGACAGTCAATGTATGTGTCAATGTAAATCTGTCTTTTCATGTTTACCCGATTACCAATTTATGTATAGCTGGTCACCAGTTACACTGTCCATCTGTTTGTGGCTAGTCTCAGAAAAGGGGGAGCATTGTAAATTAGTCTTTTACTGTGTTTCTTGCATGGGTTTGACTGCGGCTGGTCAGAAGGTGATGATAAACCATTTGTGGCTTCCAGTGGCCCCGGAAGAGAACAAGAGTCCTCTGTCCTCCTGATTTTGATATTGATCTATCACTGGTTCACCCCTGCGGTGAGAAGTCAGCATAGGAGAGGAACTGGTCAAGACGCACTGGCGTCATGTAAGCTCCCAATCTGTTTTTATGGTCGTCCCAAATGGCTCACAGAAGATTCTGAGTTGTTCTCTTCTCCGAGGCCTTACACAGTACATAATTATTCTTGGAAAAAAATTACTCTAATTCACCAAATTGTGCATGTGTGTTCAATAATGTTCTGTTGCAAGGCAGTTGTCCCTACATAACAACCCCAAATAATTGTCCTTATTGTTAGTTACTGCGTAATAATTGTTGATTTGAACACTGTTGCTTTGTAATCTATCCAGTTGTTCATGGAATTCCATTTGGATTATTCATAAAAGTTGTATTACAGGTATTATTCCCCATGGATAGAGTAATATCTTAATCACTGTTTTATGGAACATGATAAAATTGCTTTAAGTTGTACGTATATTACTGAGTGTGTAGTCAAGTAATTTTTACTGTACTATTTTTTAATTTTCCAATAAAAATGTGGGTGTTTCATCTTTTGATTAAATTATTAAAAGTGTTTTTCAGGACTACTTTGGGAAAAAAAATGTATTATGTACATATTTATTGCACACTGAAATTGGTCAACATACATATATCTTACTGTTTTATTACAGATTCAATTCTGGTTATTTTTACCATGTTACACGTTTAACAGAAATTAAATCCAAATCATCCACATATTGAGGAAAGAAGTACTGACGTCATGTGTTCCAATTTACATGATCAATTATGGCTCTTTATGTATGTATGTACAGGTTGCACATACATAAATCTATCTACAAACACCAACACACATGTTATGTTTCAAACTTTTATGGTTGACTCCCCATAGGCAAAATGGTTTTTAAACTGTATATTCTATCTCCCTACACTAACCTTGCCCCTAAAACCTACCATAACAGGTAACGTCTGTAACCCTCATTCCCTGAAGGAGGGAATGGAGGCGTTACATTAATACTGGCATATTTGGGGTCTCACTTGGGAGCCCAATTACCTCTGAGCTTAAGAAAACAGGCCAATGAACATTGGCGAGTGGAATTTGCATGCCAAGCCTAACATACTCTATGACGTTACGTCAATACTGATGTATTTGGGGTCTCCTCTGGAACAGATGCTGACAGGCAAGCGTGTCAGGACAAATGAAGCTCAACACGTAACCTTCGCAATGCTCTGTAAGCCAGATAATGGCCCACCAGGGGTGCCAGGTATCTGAAGCAACCGTTGAGAGACAGAGCACAATGACAAAATTTTAAGCCATGTGGGAACTGGGTAAAACAATATATTTGTTAAGATACTAGGGGAAAGCGTAAGTGTCAGCATACCAGGTTGGAGGTGGGTCAGTAAGACGCACCATCAGAACCTGTTCCTCATCCTCCCCGATCTTGCACAGGTTTGTGAAGGAGGCTCACTGGGGAAGGCGTACTTGAGGAGACCCTGCATCCAGCTGTGTGCCATCCCTGCTATTTTCACTCAGACTGGAAGAAGATGGCAGAGGGAGGACTTGGAGGAAGCAAAACAGGTTTACCTGAGCTTCGCCAAGTCAACTCGAGATGAGCTGGACCACCTGGGGTTGGAGTCGCCATTCTCGGGAAGAGCGCAACTCAACTCTCTTAAAAAAGCGAATGGCGCACAGTGATTTGCACCATGTCAGACTCAAGAGGAGGAGATGGGGGGCGAGTTGCAGCATGCGCCAGGAGCGTAGACCACCTTGGTGGTAGGTGTACACTACCGTGGCTATATGGTGTCCTTATGGACTAGCGTGTGCTTGTCCTGCATTGGTAGGAACCGGCGGAGGACCAAGAACTGCGAGCACTGTTCAGGAGTGCAAATGGCACCCCAGCCCATGTTGGAGGCATCTGAGTTGACTTCCTCATGCCTCTAAATCTGGTCTAAGAGCACTGCTGCCCGTAGAACTGCAGGGTGTGAGCAGGGGCTGAGAAGGTGGCAACACTGAGGGGGACGCCAACCCGAGGTGTGCCACAGTGCCATGCCCATCTCAGGATCCGGTTGTGTGGCCAGTGCTGAAGCGATCTCATATGGAGCAGCCGAGCAGCCAAACCACAGCTACGGCTGCTATATGCCCCAGGAACCTCTGAAAGTTTAAACGGACCGCTGTCATGTGCCTAAAAATAATCTGGGAATTTCCGCACCAACTTTTTTTCGCTGACATGTCTCGACCGGATCCAACTCCATGCTAAGAAAAGAGAGAGCTTGCTCTTGTTTTATTTTATTTTTATTTATTTGTTCTTTAGCACATTTTTCTCCCAACTGACCCGAAGTCCCAGTGGCTGAGGTGCGGAGGCACCAAGTCCCTGTATTCCCTCCAACAAATCTCACAAGTGAGGTATTTCTATTTCAGTCATCGAGATAGTTCAGGATCCAGGTGCCCCTCTTCTAAGTGGGGCCAGGGCACACCCCACGAGTTGTAGCAGGGAAATGCAGGGAAATGGATCACTTTGAAAAACAGGGAGCCAAGGGGAGACCTGTACCGATACGTCTGACCCCTGAAGCAGACCGAAAAATTATCTGCGTCAGGTAATCGGCGTAACAGCACACGTCCTTCAGGTCAAAAGCTGTAGCCCAACCCTAGTGCTGAAAACTAGAATCATGTGTTTCTGTTTCAGCCATCCAAACGGTAGCCCAAAGAGGGGACCGAATCGGAACTCACGAACCAGGATAGGGCGAAACCCACCCCTCTTTTCAGGTTGTATGAACCGACCGAATCGACCAGCAGACATTCTAGGTAGATTTAGTAACCAGGCTGCTACATGCAAAAAAAATAGGGTCATAGGGACCGTACCAACACCTCTGCGGTGGGACTACCAGTTTTTTTTGTTTTTTTTTTAACGATGGCTCAACCCGGAAAGCAAGCACGCTGCTGCTGAGGCAGCACTTACATTTGATTGACCATCCTGCATTGTCGCTACTAGAGTGCGAGGAAACGATGCGTCCTGCAACCCCAGCTTAGATGGCAAGACCATGTGCTGGGTCTGAGTGTGAGGAAGACGTGCGTCACTCACAGACAAACCCAGCGTTTTCTGAGAAACCCAAAGGACATAGAGCAAATTGCTCTTTTACTGAAACGGTGGGTACCTGCTGACCCGTAGGTCAGAGGCGGCAGTGGTGGAGAAAGCCCCTGTTCTTCTCAAGGGTATTTCCAGGAGAATCCCTCCAGTCCTTGGGTAGTCTGCTTTCAGGAAGCCCCACTTTCATGCACAGCAAACCAATGGCAGACTGCGCCCCCTAGGTGTGGCCAGCTCAATGCCCCCAAAGGGGAGCGGAGCAATTCCTGTTGGGGGCGCCTTCGGTGACAAGCAGATGAAAAAGCGTCCCTTCCACGGGCACTCTCAGTTCTTTTTCTGCGTGTGAACTGCCCAAGACTGCTGGGATAAGTCCTGGACAGTGGACACGCAGCAAGAGCCGTGTCTGACACAACCAATTGTCAGACCGCGAACGCTCAGGGGAAGGCAGGGAACCCAACCTCCAGCCTGGCAGTCGAGGCTGTCGGGGGAACATGGTCGTTAACTTAGCCTCAGACTCCGGCTTTGCAGCTGCCACAAGGGAGGGGCTGCTCCGCAGAATCTCCGGTGTCAGAAGACGATAGCCCCTCCACTGATGCGGTGATAGACATCTTAACTTTCCCATGAGCACTAAACGAGATGCAAGGCTCGTGGTATGATGAACCATACATCAACATTCAGAAACTTGACGGTAATATGCTGAGAGGAGCTGGACCTCCGTGGAGACTGACCCGGCGGAGCAATCCAGATTATAATCCTCAGGTCTCCCATGTTTCCAGCCAATGGAGCCTCAGGAGTCTAGCGACCCGCGAAACTGGATAGGGTAGAATGCAAAGGTGGCTTATATTAGATGTAAGCTGTGACTAAGCAGAATAATGGGCATGCTCACGCAGCGTGGGCGTAACCCATCTACAAACGCCATCTCAACATGCGTTTGTTTACATCCCAGAACTGTAAGACAGCGATTGTGAACGTCCTGAGGAAATAAGGAAACTATTGCTCCCTAAAAGCACACTGTAGGAAATTGCCCTTTTAGGCTGGATTGCACTCATCTGAGCGCAACAGGGTGATCTCTCCGCTGAAATGCAAAGAAAGGATGTTCCACACAGCCGAGAAACTCCTGAGTGAGACCCCAAATATGTCAGTATTGACGTAATGTCGTAGAGTACAACTAAACTATATGCATTACTTAATCTACAAAAACAATTATCTGTATAATTTACAAGGTTGGTTCCTCATAGCATGGCATGGAATGAATGAATAAACAAACAAACAAACAAACAAACAAACAAACAAACAAACAGTTATTTCCATCTTAGTGGGAACATTTACTAGGGGTTAGAGGGACCACACATGCACAGACAAACACACAAATTATGCTGTAAAATTAATTGTTGTTTGCCTTAAAAAGTATGTAACTGGGCTGCCTTACAAAATTGGGTTCAAAGAAATTACAAATCTGAGTTAAAGATAAATCAATAGAAACTCAAAATAGCATGTCCATTTCTTTGGCAAACTACAAACCTGGAACTACAACCTTTAAAACATGGAAGAAAAAAAAAACTATGTACTGTATGTACAGTAAGGGTAAAATTGGTCAGTCTTGTAAACCTGCGTATCACTCTGCTGTGGTGACCCCTAAAAAAGGGAGCAAGCCAAATGAGGGAGAGAGAGTAAATTAGTCTTGTAACTACAATCATACTACAACATCTGAAATGTGAAAAAAACCTTTTTGTTGAACTACAGTAATTGTTTTCTGAGAATAATTGTGTACTATATGTACAGTAAGGGTGATATATGCAAAATTTCACCTGTAGTAAGTCAGTCTTGTAACTACAAACATACTACAACCTTTGAAATGTGAAAAAACCCTTTTGGTGAATTACAGTTATTTTTTCCAAGAATAATTATGTACTGTACGTACAAGGAAGGAAGATATTGGCAAAATTTCATGTGTAGTAAATCAGTCGTTTACCTACAAATGTACTATAACTCCTTATCCTTGACCCACTGACAGATAGAGCTAGTAACAGTTAGCTGAATTAGTTTGTTCTGGTGGAGTGTTGAGATGTTTGTATTGAAAGCTGAACTGAAGTCCACAAACAGGATCCTCACATAAGTCCCTAATTTGTCTAGATGTTGCAGGATGAATTGCAGTCCCAGGTTGACTGCATCATCCACAGTAAACTGAAGGGGATCCAGTGATGTCCTTCATGAAGGCCAACACCAGTTTCTCACATGACTTCTTGACCACTGATGTTCAGATCTTAAGTCCTGTAATTTGGAGTTGTTACTTTCCTCCTTTACAAACACTAATTGCATAATGCAGTTTTATTGTAATAGAGGGCAACAAAAAAGAGGGCAAGAAACACAATTGTCAACTTAAGTGTATTTAAGTCAATCGGTCAATCATCTAAAATTTATTATCTAAATTTGTAAAAAACACAAAAACATGAAAGCCAACTTTTACATGGTATGAATGGATAATGTCTCATAAAAATACATTATTGTCAGTTACAAAATGTTTTGACAAATATACATTTTGCAGCAAACTCTGGAACGGTAAAAGACAAGGACAAACATTTTTTTAAAAAACATTTTTGCTATGAATGTTCTTTTTAATAATACAAATTTTGACAGTAAATAAAAACCGGCTTCTGACAAAATGTCATAAAACAATATAAAAGCAAATATTAGATATGGTGTAAACTGAGTAAAAAGTCATTGTTAAATATGAAGTTGTCTGAAATACTTTTTTAAAGCTTACAATTCAATCTATAATCTAGGATAGGCTTTAGTGTTTACTTTTCCTGTGGTAGTTTTTGAGAAACTACTTGCATGGCTTTGTACATAAAACTAAAAAGGGAACATACAGTATAATTAAATATTTAATGCACAGATTGTAATTAATTGGCAGTTCAGTTGTTTGTAGGGCTACAATACATCAATGGAGAAATTCTAGTGGCTCCAAAATAGAAAAAAAAATGGAATGAATATTCAAGCTCAGATATGTAATATCTCAATAATCAAGGTGTACAATACATTCTAAATATGGCATAAATACCTAATACTCTAAAGAATTTCCCCCAATTGACTGACTTTGATGCAATTCTCTATAAGGCACAAAGTTATATATTAAAATGCAGTTATTGCTATAATACTTTAAATGACATTGTCAGCCAAAAACTGAAAGTACTTCATAATGAAATAAACAGGGTAACACTTAAGTATAGGGAACAATTCTCACTATTAACTAGTTACTTATTATCATGTCTATTATTAACATATTGGCTATTCGTTAGTACTTACAAAGCACCTATTCTGCATGACCATATTTTACATCCCTAATCCTAGCCAATACCTGAACTTATCAACTACCTTACAAACTATTAATAATCAGCAAATTAGGAGTTTATTAACTGTTTATTAACTGTTTTGTTAATAGCGAGAACTGTACCTTAAAATAAAGTGTGACCATGAACATACATAAATTTAAAAGTAATTTTCACAAAACTTTCCAAAAATATGTGGCCATGCATATTGGGAAAATATGTATATATATTAACTGTCCTTTTTTTCTTAAGCAAAGTATAATTTTGTATTTTTTCCTCTTTAGCTGAAATGATATGTTTTTATGAGATTCACTTGGATAATTGTGGCAAACAGAGAAAACTTTTGAAAAACAAAAAAGAACATGTCTAAGTAACAGTGCTGTAAAAGCTTGGAATGTGGTCAGAACTCTTCCTCTTCAGAACTCAGATGACTCTGCTTCTTGCGAACATTCCAGTGTAAACATTGGGCCAGGCTCTTGAACCAGTCGTTCACGGGATCACGGAAACAGATAGAAGGAACAGGGAAACATGACGTCGTGATGGCAATACTATAAAGATGAGAGGGATTATCATTAAAAAAATAAAAATAAAAAAAAACTTTAATGCACCAAAGCTTCACCTACATGCTTACACAAGCCAGTCTGCTTCACATAGAGGTGCATCTTAAAAAATAAGAATATAATGAAAAAGTTCCTTTTTTTGTTTGTAACGTCTCTCAAAAACTGAAACTTTCTAGATTCTAGATTCATTACATGTAAAGTAAAACATTTCAAAAGTTTTTTTCTTTTTTTTTTTTTAATTTTGATGATCAGAGCTTACAGATCATGAAAGTCAAAAATCCAGTTGTAACGAGTGAGCGGGGCCCGAGAGCCGTGAGAACAGAACAACATCTGCGCCACTCACCAGTCTCGAGTCCCACGGAGGTGCTGCGGAAGGATAAAAGGAGGAGCGAAGACGAGAGAGAATCAGGCCTGGACTTTATTTGTATTTTTTGTGCTTTACTTTTGTGTTTAAAGTCATAAAAATGTTCGCAGGTTCCTGCCTCCTTCCTTTTCTACAACCGGGGTAACACCAGTATCTCAAAATATTTGAATATTTTACATTTGAGTTTCATTAACAGAAGGTCATTACTAAAAGGGGTGGCTGTTTACAGAGTGCTGTTTCAAAGCATATTAAATGCAAAGTTGACTGGAAGGAAGAAATTGGGTAGGCAAAGGTGCACAAGCAACAGGGATGATCGCAAGCTTAAGAATAATGTCAAGCAAAGCCAATTTAAACACTTGAGAGAGCTTCACTAGGAGTGGACTGAAGCTGGAGTCAGCGCATCAAGAGTCACCACGCTCAGACATCTTCAGAAAAAAAGGACTACCAAGCCACTTCTGAAATAGAAACAATGTCAGAAGCATCTTACCTGGGTTAAAGAGAAAAAGAACTGGACTGTTGCTCAGTGGTCCAAAGTCCTCTTTTCAGATAAAAGTAAATTTTGCATTTCATGTTGAAATCATGATCCCAGAGTCTGGAGGAAGACTGAAGAGACAAAGAATCCAAGCTGCTTGAAATCCAGTGTGAAGTTTCTGAGGTCAGTGATGATTTAGGGTGCCGTGACGTCTGCTGGTGTTTTTCCATTGTGCTTTATTAAGTCCAAAGTCAATGCAGCCATCTACCAGAAGATTTTGGAGCACATTATGCTTCCATCTGCTGACAAGCTTTATGGAGATGCTAATTTCCTTTCTCAACAGGACTTTAGCCAAAACCACTTCCAAGTGGTTTGCTGACCATGATATTACTGTGATTAATTGGCTAGCCAACATGCCTGACCTGAACCCCATTAAACATCTATGGGATATTTTCAAGAGAAAGATGAGAAACAGTTGATCCAACAATATACAGACGATCTGAAATCTCAGCAGTGCCTCATCACTTCCATGCCACACCTAACTGCTGCTGTAATTTGTGCTAGGAGCAAGTAATTTGCCAAGTACTCAGTGCATAAATTAACATACTTTAAAGGACTTTTAAAGTACTTTTTCTGTTTTGCAAATCCGTTTTTTGATTGATCTTAGGAAATATTCCAATACTTTGAGATACTGGATTTTTGCCTTGCATGAGCTGTAAGCTCTAATTATCAAAATTAAAACAAAACAAAAACTTTAGAAATGTTTTACTTTACATGTAATGAATCTAGAATATATTAAAGTTTCAGTTTTTGAAAAAAGTTACAAACAAAAAATGAATTTTTTCAGGATATTCAAATTTTTGGAGATGCACCTATACATGCTTACACCATGTCCTAACCAGTTGTGAATCAACGCTTTGGTGAGACACAATAAAAGGTATATTTTCCATGCTAATCAAAGCATTTTTGTCGTAACCAGCAAAATCACAGATTTTCAGGAGAATAAAATTTTTTGAATAGTTTCAAATTTGTTTTGGATGACAGTTACATTTGAATATAAAGATGTTTGAATGCTATGTGATTGGAAAGTACCTTAAATACTTGAAAAGATATTGATGTAAAGTAGAGTGACATAACAAATTTACTTGACGTCCTTTGTTTATAATGTAGAACAGTATGAAATAAGTAAAAGGTATGAAAAGTAAATTCATTAACTTAATGTTTGCAACTACCCACAAAGGGTAATGAGAGGACAGACAGGGTGAAGAGAAGGTGGGTCAATATCACTGCATGGTGCCTTTTGGTGTCCTGTACATAAGTAACTCATATGCCATGATAAACTTTAAACTTAACATAAAAATGACTATGAAAGGGTGTGTTATATTAGGCCAAGTTTATTTTATATTCATAACAAAAGCATTACTTGGCTCTTTAGATACATTTTCTAGATTTTTTAAAGTTTTGTGTAGGAGGATGCATGTTATTTTGCTATGTCCCATGCACTTCAAGGTTATTTTCGTAAATGAACACTAAAATGATTGGTCAAAAAAATTTCGCAAACTGAAATAAAATAAAAGGTCACACTTTATTTTAAGGTCCAATTCTCACTATTAATAAACCATTAACTTTTTCCTCAAAAACTCCTAATTTGCAGCTTATTAATAGTTAGTAAGGTAGGTATTGGGTAGGATTAGGGATGTAGAATATGCTCATGTAGAATAAATGCTTTATAAGTACTAATAAACAGTCAATATGTTATTAATAGCCTTGCTAATAAGCAACTAGTTAATAGCAAGAATTGTTCCCTATGCTAAAGTGTTACCAAATAAAAATATCAAAATATATAAAAAAATAAAACAAAACTAACAACAGTTACTGAAAAACTAACTGAAATAAAATAATAATTATCAAAAATAAATAATCGCTTTCGTAATAATTACAGTCTCACCCGTTGGCGGAAAAATGTATGAGCTGTATTGCGGTTTAGGCAAATACCTGTAAACGGTATGAGACATGGTATAGACGTGAGGTTATCTGACGGATAGATGAAAAAGCAGACTTAAAGCAGAGTCCTGCATGGGTGCTGTTTGGTAAACACACACCAACAGTAGGCTGCTTAACAGAACACCTGACCCGTTATCTGACAGCAGCACTAATTTCATTCTGTACCTGACCCGGCCTGTTTGACAGTGACCTGAACCGCCGGCACTGCATTAAATTCATTGCATCAGCAATGCAAAATTATTTATTTTCTCAAGTAACATAAGCGATTAAACAAAAAAAAAGGCATTTTAAGTGCGTTATAGAATAATAGACAAGCAGCGCAACAAAAAAAGATGAGAACATGCATCCATTTTGTAAACAATAAAACTTTTGCCTACATCTTTTAACAATCTGCTTTAAATAACACGCTTATAATTCTTTATAAATAAAAAGAACATTTAAAGTGGTCATTGGATGCCCATTTGATATGATTCTTTAGGGTCTTAATGAAAAGTCTGTAATATACTTTGGTTAAACATTCTCAATGATTGTGTAAAACAACACCATCTGTACCTTGCCAAAATCAGCTCTGCAAAAATCATCTCATTCTGGTCGAAGCTGCTTTAATTGTAAATGAGCTCTGCTCGCCCCACCCCTCTCTTCTCTCTGTGGAGTGACGAGCCTGTTTACTTTAGCCACATATAGCCACATTTAGCCACTAAACTTGCTAACTAGCACATTATTAGGAAAGACGATCGCAAAGATTCATTAAAAAAAAAACCTTATACTCACTTCTGCTGTAAGTGAAGCTGGATCACGAATGATTTGCGCTAACGTAGACACATTTATGTAGATCGGGAGGCGCATTCCCCAAACGTAATCCACTGCATCTTCAGCAGCTCAGATGTCGGGAGTAAATGACGACCACTATGTTCATTATTACATCCAGTAACACAACAACTCAATCGCTCAATCTGAGATATTCTTGTCTAACTTACATCCCTGCTTCGGCATTGAGGGCGGACTGTTACAACTGATCTAAGGTAAGACGCTCATGTCAATCAACTATCGTGGGAGCGGCCCTTTGTCGGTGTGACGCCGCAACGACAGGCATCTGAAAATGGCTCAATTTGAAAAAGGGGATATTATTTTTACAGATTAATTAAAAACCACTGCAGGGATTTTTTATCATTAAAGGGTAGATTTGTACATACACTGCCAACACACATTAATGTTCAAACAACATGTAAAATTAAACTTAGCATCCGATGACCCCTTTAAATATGCCTTATTGCCTAAATGTGATTGTATCTGCAGTGTATATGTTCTAAAACGTATAAAATAAAATTAGACAGGCTACAGAAAGCAAGCAACGAGTGCTCACTAAGATATCATGCACTTCAGCTGCAGCACGAACCCAATAGTGTGCAAAGCTGAGAATTGAAAGGCTCTGCCATTATTACTAAATTTAATTAGTCCCAGTTATGTGAGTTTATTTGCGGAGCAAGACACGACAGTTGCAGCATCATGCTTATGGTTAAATAAGATCAAATATCTAATATACACAAATTACATTTCTTTTCGAATTAAATATTATTACACATATTTACTGCTTTTTAACAAGCTACAGATAGTCCAACAAGCTACAGATAGTCCAAAATGCAGCTGCTAGAGTCCTTACCAGGTCAAGAAAATATGATCATATTACCCCAATTTTAAAGTCTCTGCACTGGCTACCTATTAGGTTCCGCATCAGCTTCAAAATAGCACTTCTTACCTATAAGGCACTTAACGGTTTAGCTCCTGCGTACCTAACTAGTCTTCTAACACGCTACAATCCATCACGCTCCCTAAGATCACAAAACTCTGGACTGTTGGTAGTACCTAGGATAGCAAAGTCCACTAAAGGAGGTAGAGCCTTTTCACATTTGGCACCCAAACTCTGGAACAGCCTTCCTGATAACGTTCGGGGTTCAGACACA
>JAHKKF010527986.1:2903-14076 GCA_019740295.1 Labeo calbasu | reverse complement strand
TGAGACAGTAACCTTTTGTCTTTATGCAGTTCCTGAACATCTGGCAGGTTTCCCAAGTTAAGTGTGAAGTCTAAGCTCAAGGTACAACTGTGCCTTTTTGTTTAGCACCTTTGCATTTGAGTGACACTTCTATGCTAAAAAGATCAAGGCTGGGAAAAATCTTTTACTGGGCTGATTTCCTGTACTGCATTTGCATGCTTTGTTTAGATTGATTCCACCTCTATGTACTCCTCCTCCTCGAAACCTATATACTCTGCTGTGCTGAGATTTTGTCAGACAACTTTTTGATGACTGCAGCGCTACGCAGCGAGTATCTGAATAAAGAGAAACTTCTGCTTCAAGATATCCAAAACGTCTCCTGGTCTCTAAGGAAAAAATGTACAACAATGGTAATTAAATTATGGGCATGCAACGTTGTAGTTACGTTGCCAATTGGCAAGTCATGAAATTAACAAAACTTACCAATCCATTACGTAACTGTTATGTTGTGTGTTAGCAGGGAATACATATATTAGGCAATGCCAATCCCCCCAAAGACTTTCTGTCTTTCTAAAAAAGCTTTCTTGATTCTGATTCTTATTAAGGACGACATATTCCTTAAAAACTCTTAAAAAAAATTGGGGATAAACAATGGAACATTTTTTAAAAAATTAAAGTAAAATCCACCTCTCACTCAAAGTGTACTCAAGCCCATTCCATGCAGAGGCGATTCACTGGTTCGAACATAAGGGCAGTGTGGAGTTAAGGAGTGGAGCCCCTTCATCAAGAGGAGCTCACATGATGGTAGAGTGGATGACTCACATCTCAGAAACTCCCTCAAGGTGAGACATGAGTAGCGCATCTTGCCAGGGGCAGCTTCAGCAAACCTCAGGCAGGACGTAAGGGAGCACATCACGAAGCATACACTCTGGAATGCTCAGCTTGAGCAGGGGACCTGTGAATCCTGGGGCTGCAGTTCTATACTGGGGACATGAACGCAAAGAAGGCTCCTGCAGAAGCCTAGCGACTTTGCCGCATGATCCAGAAAGCATGAGGCTGAAGGCCATCACCCAACGGATGTACCAACGGATGAGACCATCACCACATTCAGTTGACAGATCAAGTCGTCCATATAGCGCCATCACAGCTCCTGCGCAGGTCCAACATAAGAGACTACAATGCAAGTGCAGGAGACTCCTGCCCAACCCTGGTAGACAGAAAAGGTGGTGGCGGCTTTTGTAAGCATCATGGAGGCCAAGATTTGAGCATGGAGAGAAAGGGCTCTCGGAGTGCATATAAAGTGATTATCCACATTCTATAGTTCATTAGGAAATTACTGAAAGGGAAAAAATATCCCGTCAGATCCTTTCCATGAACTGCCCTATGAACAGCGAATCGCTTGCAAAGTGCAGAAATTATACTACAACTGCAACGTGCAGCATGTATTCAGCTCCCACAAGAGCTAAACACACTCCACCCACTTGCTAGATTCCTAGGGAAATCAAGCGAGAATGGAGCCCCTGCTGCAAATGCGTCACTATTCCCGCGAGAGGCGAACACACTCATGCAAACTCGGGTACTAACACAGGTAAATAGTGAAGCTCTCACCTCCCGTCTCAGTAATCCCGTGAATGCACCACAATGAGCACAATCCGTCTCCTCGTGAGCTGAGCACGTTTAATTCATGCTTATCCATCACGAGAAACAAGCAATGAAATCTATGAGCACATTCAACTCCCTCAAGAGCTGAACACACTTGCTCTTCACCATGCACAAACAATGCGAGAGCTGCGTGAAACAGCGGGTATCAGAGTATACTTATTCCTTGTGAGAAACAAGCAATGAATACTACGAGCGCATTCAACTCCCTCAAGAGCCGAATGCACTTGCTCTTCACTACACACACAACACACGAACCGCGTGAAAACTGCAGGTTTCAGAGCGAGCTTAAGCAATGAATGCTACAAGCACATTCAACTCCCTTGAGAGTAGAATGCACTTGCTCTTCACCACACACACACAGCCTGCAAACCGTGTGAATTCTTCTTCTTCTCCTTCTTCTTCTTGTTTTACGGCGGATCGCAGACTAAGTGCATTACCGCCACCTGTCTCTCAAATGGACCATTGACACTCTAACTACAAAATTTTCTGATTTTCCTACCAACCCACATGCAACCCTACTAGATTCTTATACCCATTCAGAGTCTTCATAGAGCTTCATCCGGCTCTGCGTGTTCAGCTCCTCCGTCCACCCTCAGCCCTCTTGGCAGGATTTAGATTAGAAAAAAAAAAAACGTATACTCGCTTGTGCAATCTGGTACTTGCCAAATACTGTAACAATAATAATTTAATATTTCTACCTGAATTTAATCAATTCTTAATTGAAAACTGCTCTCCCTTATTCTCTAGTTCGTCCCTCAACTAATTTCTTATATTTCCTAGTATATTTTTTTACAGTACATTATAACATGTTCAACTGTTTCATTAACGTCACATACCACACAGAGCCCTGTTGGATGTTTGCTTATTAAGTGCTTTGAACTATTCAACCTCGTATGCCCCAATCATAACCTTGTAATTATGTTCTCCTCAGCTCTGCTCCATCCTGATACTCTTCCCTTACCCACTGCTGACTGTATTTGATACAAATGCCTGCCTTTGGTATCAGTATCCCAATACTGCTGCCATACTGTCAAAATGTTATTTTTAACAATTGATTTAATTTTTAATTCTCTACTAAGGGGAATCTGGATGTCAACTTTTTCTCGTTCTATGGCTTTTTTTGCTAAATTGTCTGCCTCTTCATTACTGCTCAGCCCAATATGAGCCGAAACCCACAAAAACTGTACTTTTATACTGTTTTGCTTAAGTGAATATAATTCTTGAATAATCTTTATTATCATATCTGGTCTTGTTTCTGACTTCTGCTCAATCAAAGTTATTAGAACTGAACTAGAATCTGAACATATTATTGCCTTGCATATTTTAACTTCACTAATTCACCTTATTGCCATAATTATTGCAAACATCTCCCCAGTATACACTGACAAACAGTCTGATATCCTACTGTCCTTATTCACTTTTAACTTAGGTATTACAAATGCATTGCCCACATGACTTGTTTTTGGATCTCTTGAAGCATCTGTGAAAATGTGCAAAAACTCTCCATACTTTAACCCCATATATTCTCTTACATCATATACCTCTGTTTCATAGGACCCTTCCTTTTGTCTTCTTTCTAATAAGCTTAGATCAACTGGTCTGATTTGTTTTAGTTAATAGAAGTTCATTGATAAAGAAAATCTATTTATGACATTGTTTTTGACAGCATCCTCATTTTATGTGCTTAACTGTCTAAAAATTTTAACAGTACTGTAGCTTTGTAGGTGTAGGTCTCTTAAAGCATCTTGGAGATGTTGCCACAGTTCTTCTGGATTTAGTCTGTCTGTTTTTTTTCTGTTTGTTAAGACAGACTGGATTGAATGATGGAGAGATCAGATCTCTGTTTGCACAAGGAGTCTGACAACAGCCTGTGCTCCATACAAAAATCTCACTGGATTATTATAATTAATGTCAAAATGAATGTTTAGAAATGTAAACTGATATGTCCTACTGACACACTACTGCAAAAGACCGACTTTAAATGACTTTAAACCATTTTTTAGCTGATGAAAATACTAGTGGCCTAAGACTTTTGCAGAGTACTGTATATATATAGTTTTTAAAGGCCCATACCTGACCCGATATACACCTCATGACATTCACTACTCGCTTACATCTTACCACCATCTTTTTTATATGTTCTCTCCAGGTGAATCGACTGTCAAACCGTACTCCTAGAAATCTTACTATATTTACATATTCTAGTTCTTCTTTATATAATTTAAACTTAATATCTACATTCCTCTTCATATTTGTAAAAAGTATTATTTTGGTCTTTTCCACTGAAAACTTAAAACCATTTCCCTTTGACCATTTTTCTACTTCATTTAATGTACATTGCATTCTCTTTATATTATACTCCATATTCTTTCCTTTAAACCAAAGAGCCCCATTATCTGCAAACAATGATTTCCCTAAACTTGTATGTACCCTTGAGAAAATATCATTAATCATGATGATAAATAACAGTGGACTTATTACACTGCTCTGTGGTGTTCCATTATTGATTGCTCCTCTGCAGGATATATCTCCACCAACTTTCACCCTAATACTTCTTCCAATTAAAAACTCTTTAATCCAATTGTACATTCTTCCTTTCATATTCATCTTTCCTAATTTAATTAATGATTCTTCTTTCCACAACATATCATACGCCTTTTCTATATTGAAGAAAACAGCAATGACACTTTCCTTGTTTATGAATGCTTTCCTTATGTCATCTTCTAAAGATACTGTTGAATCCAAATTCCCTCTTCCACACCTAAACTTACTTTGATAAGGAGAAAACCAGTTTATTTTTTCCAAATGATATGTCAATCTATCAGTTATCATTTTCTCCATTACCTTACATAAATTAAAAGTTAAAGCAATTGGATGATAATTCATAGGATTACTTGGATCTTTCCCAGGCTTTTTAATAGGTATAATTAATGCTTCCTTCCAACTCTGAGGATACCTTCCATCCATATTCTATTGTAAAATGATAAAATCACCTTCATTGAACTTTGTAGTGGACAGCACATTCCAGGGCCCATTTTATGGCAAGGGGGCCCCTCCCTGACCACCATAGTGGAAAGAGGTTTGCTACATTTTGATTGGATCTTGGTGAGCTAACATAAGCAATCTGTCCAACGCCATCAGATAAAGATGCCAGGACAACAGCCAGACATCTCTTAGAGCACAAGAAGACCACCTTTGGTACAAAGCCCGGGAAGGACAGAACTTCCTATTGGTCAAAATACAGTTTGTGCCCTTCACCCACCTTGAGACCTTGAGATTCCTAATGGTTTGACCTGTGACCAACCATAAAAATTCCTTAGGACCTCCAGATGTAGCAGCAGTGGGTAACACTAAAAGAGATCATGGAGATCCATCCAAATTCAATCATAACTAGGTTTTTAAACCCTAAAACTGATGCACATTACAACACACACATCTTATACTTATTCAGAGAAATAAGTATTCTTAGTGACAACGATGTGTAGTGCAACATCTTAAACAAAATCAGCTGTTAATGGACAAATGAATGCATGCATGACAATCTTTTCCCATCATGTTTGGACTTAACATTGGCAAATGCATTCTGGTTATGGTTTGGAAAGTGAGAAATGCACCGGTAAATCTTTAGTGACACTTTTCTAACCCTGTGTTTGGACTATGCAAATAAATTCCACAGGAGGAAAGAAGGGTGGGCCACCATGTGTCCCCCCACTCTGATGAAACCAGCCAATCACAGCACGGAAATGGAGAAGCGCCAAGTTGCAATCTCCTCCTCATCGAAAAGGGATAAAGGTACCCTTCCAAAAGACACTCCTGGTTCTGAGTCTCCCATCCGGTGATACGATAGCAGAACAACCTCAGTTCTGAATCTGAGTTCAGTTAAGGAAAGGACTGTAACAGAAGCCTGTTACGGGAAGGCAGCAACAAAAACACTCATTCTGAGTCTGAGCCCTGTGAGGGCGAGACAATAGCAGAAACACCAGTTCTGAATCTGCGACCCACAAGGGTGAGACAACAACAGATACCAAGTCAGAGTCTCCAGCTTTTAAGGCAGCAACAGACACGTTCTCACGTTATGAGACTCCAGCCTGTGAGGAAAGAGATCTTCGTCCAGCAAGACAACAACAGATGCAGCATCCTGAATCTCCAACCTAGAGAGACTAAGCGGATTGACCAATTCTGAGTCTCTAGCCCAGAGAGGCAGGAGACACACAGACATTTGCAACCAGGTTAAGCTTCGGCAAGCAAACGTTTACTTCAGGTACTTTTGCTTGCTTGTTCCAAGCTAAGGACCTTCAGCACCTACTCCAGGGCCACATCTGTGTGTTCCAGATCTTAGGACCCTTGGTGCTCCAGGAGATCAGCACCCTACAGCGCTTCATCTTCAAGGCTGTCGAAATGGATTCCTGCTCCTTTCCCCACTGTACTGCCACCAACACAACCAGTGGAAGAAGTCACCGCCACCAGATTGCTCACTCAACCACAGCGAACGTAAATATCACTTCCAAACTTATAATTTACATTAGATATTATATAGCTGGCTGCAGTTGATAATAAATCTTACACATATTTGTTTCATACATAGTAAGGTTATTCACCTTTCAGATTAGCAACAGTTTATCTTTCCAGATAATGTAGCTCTGACATAGCAACACCCAACATAATCACTTGCATTTTATGCATCTTATGCACTTTATTCCTTTCTCATTCATGGTATTCATTTAGTAGTTGTTGATTGCTCTTGTCTATCTTTTGTTAATAAAATTTATTTTATTACAGCTTGTGTCTTCCTTGTGTTGATAATACAGAAGAGGTTCTACAAGTTAGAGATCCCACCAATCTTTCTTATGTGCTATGTACTCATGTACTCATAACCACACATTAATTGACACGTGATCCAAGAATCATAATGTCAGCTGTGACATGAGTGCCAATCAATACCCTATTTCACCTCCCTAGGTTGGCAAAAGCGAAATTTACTACAACTTTAAATAAAATGCTTCATCATACAATAACTTACTCCATCCATTCCCGGAGCAGACTGTCTCATTCCTCGTACTGCATTTCTTAATTCACTCATAGAAAATGGTACATCTAGCAAATTATTTTCAGTCACTTTTTTCCCCATTAAATCTGGATAGTCCTTTAACACGTCTTTTCTTATTTCCTTACTCTGCTCAGTGAAATTTTCTGAGCTATTTACTTTAATAAACGTCTTTAAAACATTTCCACTTTCTCTCCATCCGCCACAGCTATCTCTCCTTCCATACTTAAAACTGAGTATTCCTTATTTTTTTGGATCCCTTTCATTTTCTTAATCATCCCCCACACCTCCTCTATTGGTGTATTCTTACCTATTTCATTACAGTATGACTTCCAATACATTACCTTAGCTTTCCTTACTGTCCTCCTTTACATCAGCTTGTGCTTGTTCATAGTCTATTAAATCTTGCAAATTATGGGTTTTGCTGACTCCTTTCCTGGTTTCCTTTTCTTTCTTATAGTACTTGTGCATTCTTCATTCCACCGTATCTTGTTCTTTCTTCCTCCTACACTCTTTGGTATACACTTATTTGCTGCAGTTTGTATTGCTTGTACTATTTCTTTACTAATAATCTCTACTGACCTGTCTGATTCTATTATAAAATTCTTTAATCCCTCTTCACCTAAACTCATAAATTCTTCCCAACTCACTTTGTCATACTTCCAATTACCAGTACCTCCTTTACTTATACCATTTCTTCTTGCATTTACTCTTACCGTTATCATTATAGGATAATGATCACTCCCAATAGTATCTTGTCTCATTATTTCCCATTCAGTACTCCCTGCAGGTGAATCAGACACCATTGTTAGATCAAGCACAGACTCTTTACCGGTTGCTACATATATCCTTTTACTATCCTATTACTCCCATCATTTAAACATACCAAATACCAAATTCCTCTTGTCTATCAAATCTTCCACCACCAATCCATTACCATCTGTCACTAAACCTCCCCATGACATACTCTGTGCATTAAATTCCCCAGACCAAATCACCCTCTCTTCATTTTGACCCTGTATTTGTTCTAGTTCATTCAACATTAATTTCTTACATGGATTATAAAAGTTTATTATTCAATAATTTAATCCATTGACCCACACTTACACTATCACATATTCTATTGTTATTCCTTTGATTATGGAAGGTATACAATATAGAATGTTAGGCAAAGGAATACACCCTCCACCATTACCCTCCCCACGATCTCTTCTCACACCAATATATCCTTTTATAACAAAATCAAACTTGGGTTTAAGCCACGACTCTTGTACACATATCAAATCAGGTTTAATTTCCAACTTACTAATAACACTTTTAAATTCTAATCTATTGGCCACAAGACTTCTCGCATTCCATTGGAAAATTAAAATCATCCCACCAATCCAAACCAAGCTTCCTGACTTGACTGGGATTCATTCACCAGCCTATCCCTGATCTTTACCCATGATATATCCTTTACTCCTAGAAATCTCTCTGCTGCTGTGGTGGTTCCTGCCCGTTCTTTGTGTTGCCCCTTTTATACAGTTTCTTTAAGGCGTGTTCTATACCTTATGTATATAATTAATTTCTCCCTAGGGTGAAAGAGAGAGAGGCCACCCAGACTTGTTTTGGTATAGAACGAGACCCTTGACAGGTCCATCTGTTTCTTATATCTGAGGGTCCATACCGTTTCACCATGCAGGCCTGTGTCTCCCACCAAGGTTTCTAGGTATCTAGGATTATAATGGAGGAATAACTTGATATATAAATGGCTACATTAACATTAATTATAATTAATTAATTTCATAGCTTGCCCAATAAAATCTACTACATAATTCCCCCCTCTGAGACTTAGTAAGTCTCATATTCATTTATCTTTACCCAGAGTGCTACTTCAAAATACAGTCTAATCAGTTAACACTACCTAGTGACTAAATGAGTCACACAGCTTTATCAACAATGACTAGATTATGCAGCAGCACTCTGGAGGAGCATCAGGACCAAACATCTCCCCCCTCATTTGGCTATAGGAAGGAGTAAAAGATCCTGTCTCCTTAACTCTGGGGTTAATATAAAACAATGTTAGAAGCATGAGCGTGCAATTGGTTCTGCGCTTTGCCTGTGGTTTTCACAGTTATGTGTAAAACATAAAATACATTCAAACATAACACATAGAATATCCCAATGTTAGCATAGTCTTCAGCCCAGACATTTTACGCATCGTAGAGGGCCACCCTTGGGCAGAGGTTAGGCTAGCACATACACCCAGGGCATGGTTCATCTTTACTCTTCTTCTTCGTCCTCATCAGAGGTACTGGAATTCTCATCCGAAGTTTGCTCCATTAAGTTCAATTTGTTCAGCAACCCTTCATAATATTCATCCAGGCTGTCTGTAGTCATTTGTTTATTATTTGGAGTTTTTATCATTTCCATTTGCTTAACTGTAGCCTTAACCATTAATGTTCTCAATATGGGTAATACACAACAAAATAATAATCCTCCTATGAATATGGCAACTCCTAAAACCATTCCTAGTTTAGCTAGCCATGCTCCCCAAGATCCTAATTTTAAATTAAACCAATCCCATGTTTTTTCGTCTTTTCCAGCGTTAGTTGCCCTTTCTACTTGTAATATGTTAAGTTTGGCCATGGCTTTTGTAAATGTTCCTTCTGGTGCTGTATTATTGGGGATACATGTACAACATTGGTCTCCGTATAAGACACATACTCCTCCTTTTTCTGCTAGCATCCAATTAAAGGCTAATCTATTTTGCCATGTCATTTTACTGGTTGCATCTAATTGTTCTCCTAAAGAAACTAATACTTCGTTGGTATAATTAATGAACCTTTGTTGATTGTAGTATATATAATTTATCCATTCTGTATTTTTATTTTGTGAAATGCAAATGAATATTGATTCAAAACCTGATCTCGTGCTTTGAACTGATCCGGTACACCTCTGGGTTGACCTATTGAATCTATATATACTTTAGGATCCGGCATATAATTTCTCTTAACTCTGTGATTAATTGTTTCATTTTTCCTCAATGAGGATTTCAAATCCCATTCTATTATATGGATTTCTTGTATTAATCGTACTCTAGTGCATTTTCCTCTCCATCCTAGGGGTAAGGCAGATAAAAGTTTTCTTTTTCCACAAATCCAAAAAAATCGGCTATGGCTATAGTTTGATCCTTATACTTGTCTGTATTGGGTAATGATATAGTTTGATTTCTACAGGTTTTAGCTGGAATTATTTGTTCTCCTTTCCTTGTTCCTGATGCCCGAAGGGGTGGAAAGTCCTTAGAATCATCAACATTTCGAAATATTGTATCTAAATTCCAAACGACACTGCATTTTCCTTTGAATTGTCCCACATTTACAACCCCTGTGGGTTTAACAAAGCACTCATATTCTTTACTGTAGTCTATGGTGTACCATAGTGGAATCTCTACTTGATCAATTTGTATTTTCAAATTTTCAGTTAGATCTAGCTTCTACATTTAGCTCTCAATCAAGGTATATGCCAGTAGAATGGTTTTTGCTTAGCATTGCTCAGGGAGCCTAGACACTCAGATGGACAAAAAGGTCTTAAGTCTTTTTCCAAGTGACAAAAGTCTCTGTCGAATACAGCACAATGTTCATAACTGAATGGATTAGGGACTACTATTACTTGGCTCATCTGTGTTTTAGAACAGAATAGGCAATCTTTCTTTTTTATGTGCCTGACATTTAATGACTGCTAGTCTTTTTGGTAGCATCATAGCAGAAATTAATTGTCCTATTTGTTCACCATATTGGATGAGAGTTCCATCACTCTTTTTGAAACCTCTTTGCTTCCAAACGGCTCCAAATAGATGACATACCCCATGAGCGTATGCTGAATCTGTAAAGATATGAACGGTTTGTCCTTTTGCTAACTGACATGTGGCTGTAAGAGCTTTTAATTCTGCTAACTGAGCGGAGCAAGGTTGTACACAATGTTGTGATATTACAGATATAAATGCTTCTTTGTCTTTCTTCACTACCGAATATCCTGTATGATTGCCTGTATGGTTTCTAAAGCTAGAACCATCTAAAAAATAAGTGACTTCTGCTTCAGGAATGGGTGTTGATTCAAGATCTGGTCGTAATCTAGTAAATGCCAATGCTTCATTTACACAATCATGTGGTTTTCCTTCAAAAGCCAAAGGAATTAATTCCGCTGGTTTAACTGTATGGCATCGCTTAATAGTAATATCTGGATATGTGAGTAGTGATGAATAGGCCAGAATTCGAGCTTGACGTAGAACAAATTTCCCTTGTTCTAATAATTCTACAATTCTGTGATCAGTATAAATTGTAATTGGGTATTCCATGGTTATTGTGGATGTTTTTTCATAAGCATAATATATAGCTGCTAAGCCTTATTGATAACATGGGGGGTAGCCTTGTGCTACATTATCTAGCTTTGTGCTGTAATAAGCTATCGGCTGTTTTTTCCTCCCACTACAAGTCTCTTGCATCA
>JAHKKF010527984.1:8356-27815 GCA_019740295.1 Labeo calbasu | reverse complement strand
TCTCTCTCTCTCTACACACACACACAATGTTTTATCAGTTGAACTGTAATGAATGAATGTAAACATATGGCATTTGTTTGCAGACATATATTCAGTGTAGTAGTTGAGTTTTAACTGTTTAATCTGTGTGAATGTGACACTCTGCTGCCAACGGTGTGATGAAGCTGCTGATTAAATATTTCTCAGGCTGATACTCTGTTATTTCTTGCGCCCTGCCTAAATGGAAAAAAAAGCTGTACAAACTTTCACTAAACGTGTGTGTGAGAAATGATATCATAGGTAATCATGGTCACGTGTGGCTGTTATAGTGATTTCAGGAGTGACTTGTGTTCATCAATGCATGCTCACTCATTAGGTCACATGAGAACACAGTGAGCTGCATCCCTCTATAACTTCATCCACGAATGTTGATTCAGTATTATGAAAATGAATGGTTTATACATCCAATTTTATATTTAGTGTGTTGTTTTATTTTTGTAAAAAAACAAACAAACAAAAAAACAACAACAGTGTCAATGACCACCCTTGCCATCTCAGTGAAAACACCCCTGATTGGTATGTAGGCAGGTAATTTGCCCAATAACTGTGTGTCATCTTCCATTCAGAATTACCCTTAGATTACAGCTAAACTCAATGCATTAAATCTCATCTCATCTCATTTTTTTTTTTTAGGAAGTCTTGTTGAACCAGTTCTCATGCCATCGGCACACCCCTTCATATAACGCTAAAAGCTAGAAACTTGTTCAGTGCTAAATAAAACACTGAGTGAGTCGCACTGAATGCAGCTCAGTCACTCACATGAGTTTACAGGTATTTTTAGAACGGAGACAGGCATAAACAGGACTGACACTTTTACAAACGGCATAGGACTGCAACAAGGTAAGAATAACTTCATCATTATTTGAAGGAAACTCAACTGAAAATATTCCAATTTAAAACCAGATATATTCAGAAAGTTGAAATATAGCATGATAATTAGTTACTGTACTGTGTTTCACTACCGCCTTAGTACTACAATGGGATTTTGGTGAAAACTACAGTTAGCAAATTCATTTTTTTGTCAAATTTAGTTTGGCAAATTACTTTGGAATATGAATATCTGGAAACAAATCATATTCTGAATGTCCAGAGACAAATTAATGACGATAAGGACTTGTGATATTGACCAGCCAATTGTACAATGACCTGCTTATTATTACTTACATTACAATTCAAAGGTGTTTTTATTTGTTTACATTTTTACATTTATTACAATTTTATTTATGTTTTATTCAGTTTTTAAAGTAATATTGTAAAATACTATGGCAATTTAAAATAACTGTTTTCTTTTTGAATATACCTTAAATAATATTACATTTTAATTAATAGTAAAATTTTTCATTACACATGAATATAAAAAAAGAACAACATTTATTTGAAATAGAAATCTTTTTTTTTTATATAAGATTTTTGTAATTTGTATCAATTTAATGCATACTTGCTGAATAAATGTATCAATTTAAACAAAAAAAAAAAACATTACTGACCCCAAAGTTTTGAACAGTACATTGATTTAAGCTAAAATTAAGCAGAGACTGTGTCCAGAAACTCAACTTTCAAATACTAATCAACTAATCTGCTGCCGGCACAAAACAAACTGATGTAGACGGCACAGATGCCACAAATGATACAGGCAGCATTGGGATGACAGGTACATGTAACCTAACCAGATGTATAATGCTTTGAGCAAAGAGTGTTGTGATTTAAAAAAATAAGTCTTGAATATATATTTAAAATAATGAAAAAATCAGTCATCATTCACTCACTATGGAATACAAAAGAAGACATTTTCGTAGAAATTGAGATACGTATTTTTCATTACACATGAATATAAAAAAGAACAGCATTTATTTGAAATAGAAATCTTTTTTTTTTAAGATTGTTGTAATTTGTATCAATTTAATGCATCCTTGCTGAATAAAAGTATCAATTTATTTACAAAAAACAAAAAACAAAAAACAAAACAAAAACATTACTGACCCCAAAGTTTTGAACAGTACATTGATTTGAGCTAAAATTAAGCAGAGACTGTGTCCAGGAACTCAACTTTCAAATACTAATCAACTAATCTAGGTTTATTTTGCAGTAATAACCGGCTGACAGTACAATATCCCACTTATTACACTACTACTCACCAAATAAATGAATATATGAATGTGATTACGTCAACAGTCTTTGTTAAGTAGCTGCTGAGTAAGTGAAAGAAACGTATTTCTGGGTAAAAATGCTGCTTAGTTAAAGGATAATGAAGAAAATTAACACATTATGGCCCAGAAATGCTGCACTATTTATTGAAGTGGATTTTAAATAACAGTAAACCTAAATGTTATTCAAAAATTGTTATACAACAAAAAACTAAATGGATTTGAGTCAGACCAAATATTGGAAAAGAACACAGAAAGAGAAAGAAACAGTTGTATACAAATGATGTTAGTAATTACGATTGTGGTTTGTCTAAATCCTTTAGAAATGCTGAGTTTTCTGTTTTATTTCACAGCATGCCTGTAGAAACATTATCAATCAGAAACCGCTCTGCCATTGGCCGCTTTCCGTCCGGTACTCTTGTGCTGGAGGATCCAGATAAGGTGAAGCCAGACAAAAAGTGGACATGTAGCTCATGGGTTCGGCAGTGCTGCCAGAGCTGCTGCTGCTGGCACAAAAAAACTGATGTAGACGGCACAGCTTCCACAAATGATACAGGCAGCATTGGGATGACAGGTACATGTAACCTAACCAGATGTGTAATGCTTTGAGCAAAGAGTGTTTTGATTTAAAAAATAAGTCTTGAATATATATTTAACTTAATGAAAAAATCAGTCATCATTCACTCACTATGGAATGCAAAAGAAGATTTTTTTCTATTAACGTTAAATGGACAACCCATACCATACTCGTAAGTGTACTATTTCAGTACTCCTTGGGACTAATTGGCAAACTTTGTAGTATATAAAAGTCTACTTTTAGGTATAGTTTAAGTATATCCGTAGTAAACTTTGACTACACAAGTTTACATTAAAGTTTTTAGCTTTTACTGCAATTATACTAAAAGTGAACTTATAGGTATATTGATAATTTACTAATTAAACACGTGTAGTAGCATTTTGAAATATAGTCTCAGTAAACTACTAGATAAGTGTTTTTATACTGCAAGTATACTTGTAAGTTTTCTTTAAGTGAGCTTTACATCATACTGCAAGTATACTACTATGTCCCTATTTAGGTATTAATTTGTATATGTTTTGTTTTATGAGTATCTGAACATACAAAACATCAAACGAAAGAACAGGGTATCTGCTTGTAAACAAAAACATTTTATTCTAGCTTTATGCATTTTTTTAAACACTTGAATGTGGGTAGTTTTTATAAATAATAAAAAAGAAAGAAATAAACAACATTTTGAACAAAAAGCTGAAAAAAGATGAATTGGATTCAGACTGATAATCAAAACGTAGATGGAGTCGATCAACACCCCAAAGCCTCTTCATTGGTTGACAATTTATTCCATTACGTTACACAGTTTTGATGCTGTTTAATGTCTGATGATCGTGTTAAATTACACCTGGAAGCATGTTGTTTAGGTTTCTTCTTCTCTTCTTCTATTTGTGTATTTTGGAAATTCTGTACAGAAGATGTGTAATAGCGCCCCCTACCATATAACAATGAAAAAATGGATTCTAGGAGCACAAGTATATCTCAAATATATTTAGACTTTTTCTAATTATGTCAAGTATACTTAAATGTCATTTTAAGTATATTTCTGAGAAGTACATAGAAGTAGACTAAAAGTATACTTTCCTATTTTAGTTTAAAAGAATAGCACGCTTGAATAAACTTCATTTTCGTAAGGGAACATCCTGTTGTGTACTGTAAAAGAAAGAGAGTCAAATGATGATAGAATTTTCATTTTTGTATCAATACAATATCATAACATCACAGCTCGTTCTCTCTCTTTTAGATACTTTACTAGTGGTACATTCCATAGACCTTCTCAAATCCAACAAAGAACAGAACCGACTGGAGCATCACACGGATCGCTACCACAGCGAAAACCTTATCATCCGCAGAGGCCAGACATTTCAGATACTGATTGAGCTCTCACGAGCTTTCAACTCGAAGACAGATAAACTTCACTTAGATCTGAAATTAGGTCAGTTTTGCCATCATACTGCCATAACCCAACATAAAGACCACCACATGAGGCCTATGCTAAGCATGCTCCACTCCACACCATATGTTTGTATGTATATGTTTTTTCAGGTAATCTCCCAGATGTATCCAAAGGCACACACGTGATTGTTTCTTTGGTTGAGGATCTGCAGGATAACTGCTGGGAGGCCAAGATAGTTGAACAGAAAGGCAAAAGAATAAAGTTGTCCGTCAACTCTCCGCCAACCGCTGCTATTGGCAAATACAAGTTCTGTGTTGCAACATCTTCACCAACAGGAGAGGCCATGTCCCCGTATAGTCCCGATAACGACATCTACATGCTGTTCAACCCCTGGTGTGGAGGTACTAACAAAGGCGGGTGAAACACAGGAAATGATAACATCAAGACATGCACGCTAAAAAATAGCTGTAGTGTGATATTATCTGGACATTCCATATGTACGGTAGCCTTTAATGTCCTGTGACAGTTTTTACAAACATTATAGCACAAATTTTATGTTAACTGTAAATCTATTAGATATGTTAGACATTACGTATAATATATATCTAAAAAATCTGCTTAAAAAATTAACATTTTGTCCGGTCCCAGTTCAGAGGTCTTGACCTTCTCAGCTGTATCCAATAATTATTATAATGTTTATATATTCAGTTTATTTTGTAAACATACAGTATGCTCACTCCAATATGATTATAAAAGTACAGAAGTCTTTCAAAATGTGACATCCATTACTGCTATATCATTAATTGAAAAAGAAGTCATTTAGAAGTAGTAGTATGAGTAAAGGTTTCAGAGCCTGTTTTGTCCCATTTTTGGACAGTATTACCTTATTATTGTTCTTTCCTTTGAACACACACACAAAAACATGCCGAGATGCTGAATCATCCAGTTTCTCTTTCTCTCCTAGATGACTCTGTGTACATGGATAATGAGGAAGAGAGGAAAGAGTTTGTTTTAAATGACATGGGTATAATCTATTATGGAACTGACAGCCAGATCGGAGACAGGCCGTGGAATTTTGGCCAGGTCAGAGCAATCTATCCATATACATCTAGTTTTTTTTTTTAAAGATAAAGTGACTAACTAAATAGATTCCTTCTTGGTTTTAACATATGACAGAAAATCAAATTTCTTTTCTCCAAATTTGAAATGTCCGAAGATTAAATTAAATGAAAAATCTGCTTCTTCCATGTGTTATAGTTTGATAAGGGCATTCTTCCTGCATGTCTGTTTTTGCTGGAGCGCAGTGGAGCCCCAGCCTCAGGATGGGGAGATCCTATCAATGTGGTCAGGCTTTTGTCTGCAATGGTGAGTTTTAACACTCCTTTTAAAGGGCTTGTATCATTATTATCTTCCACTGGGGTCCATTAATAATAACAAATTAATGTTAATCTAATTAATATCTATTTCATGATACTCTAGATTACAGGCCATTACAGGCAATTTGCTAGCAATCACATCATTTACTACATGGCACAACCCTGTTTGCTTGCTTGCTCAACATTTAAAGTGCCCCTGTTATGGATTTTTGAAAACTGCCTTTCATGCAGTATGTAATGTAAAGCTGTACGTGAATGTAAAGTTGTAAAGCTGAAAGTACCTCATAAATAACATTATTGACTCTCTAGAGTAAGACTCGACTTTGAATCGCTGAAAACAGTCATTTTAAATTAGAATCCATTTCCATGAAATTCATATGTCACTTCCCCCACGGTTAAAATTGCGGTCCGGAGACACCAAGATCGAACCCGAAAAGGAAATTTAGCATTGACAATTAAAGGAGCACATTTGTTTTGTGTGTCATGTTGTGTATAGACTCAGAACAGTTGTAGGTCTCCGGCTAATTCACGTTATAGTTCTGCTAATCAACTGTGGGCCCGCTATTGTCTACAAATATGTTGGTTAATACAGAATGTCTGTCATTCTTACCACTTGAAGTCATGATAAAGGATGGAGAAATAAGCTGATTTACGAACTGGAGTGATTTATCAGTGCTCTATGTTTGTGTTCAGCTAACGCACATACCGTTATTGTTTGGGTCTTTACTACGGTCTGTTTCTGACATGCGCTATATGCAGTTGACCAATCGCAACACACTGGGTCATCGGACCAATCAGAGCAGAGTAGCCTCATATGAAAGAGGGGCTTGGAAAGATACATTTTCAAACAAATCCTTTAAGAGTAGTGTTTTTTGACCTTGCATGCATGTAATCATGTTGTTGGGGACTCCGAAAACCAAATTATAACCTTTTAAATAGCATAATAGGGGCACTTTAAGTAGTCTGGTTCAGTGTGTTCACTGTAAGGCCCTGCTGCGCAGTATAGAGATCCTCTGGAACCCTCTACCTCCCCCAGTTCCACCTGTCTACATCTGTTACGAGATTTATGTATGCCTATTCATGCAGCAGCAACACATCCTAGGCTACACACTGCAAGCCTTAGCGCTTAATTCTGATTGATTGCTCAGATCTGGTATTTTTATTTGACTGTTCTCATTATTTTTTAAACAATGCCTGTATTAGATTCGAGTGTAGCAGATCTAGTCCGCCAAGACCAAATACATTAACATTGTCATGTCCATGCTAACGTAACATGCTAAAGTAGTCATGATTGAAATAAATGTAAACATAATCATTACCAGCTTGGTCCAATTCTTTAATTGCTTTGTATGTCTTAATATTCATAAACATAAATGATTTTGTCACATTTATGTTTTGTTATGTTTGGTTTTGATCTAGTTTTGCTTGTTTGACCTAGTTTCCTTTATTTTCCACCACCAGTTTGTTACCTTAGTTACTCATTGATTTGATTAGTGTCTGCACCTGTTCGATTAGTTTAGGTATATCTAAGTCTTTAGATTTCTTCAGTTCATTGTCGGTTCTCTTTGCATGTAACCAGGTTGTTCTGTTCTGATCCTGTTTCCAGTTTTAAGTTTATGTAAATGAAACTATATTGCTGCACCTAGATCTAAACTCTTAACTTTATTTGCAACCCGGCTGTGACAGGAGAACTAACAATATAATGGATCTAGCAGCAAAAAGAATCCTCCTCCTCTCGCAGGGGAACCAGTCCCTAGAGAGGTACACACAGGACTTTCTGGATCTTTAATATCTCGTCCCTTATGAAAATGACTGCCTGTGTGTGCTTTTCCAGACAAGCCTCAACACAAAAATTAGACTACTCTTGCCCAGAAATGAGCCTCTAGGGACTTTTGTGGAGTATGTGAAGTGGTTAATCCTTCACAAAGATTCCCTCTTCATCATCTGTGAAAGTGAAGAGGAAGTTAGCAATCCAGCCAGCCCAACAACAGCGATGCTTGAGCCTACTGCAGACTATCAGCCTGCTATGACACGAGAGCCAGAACCAATGGCAGAGCCCTGGAGCCAAGCCAACCAAGCCTGACCAGGTGCATAAGCCAGTAAAAATCACCTGTGCCAGTGAGATTGCTGGTGGAGTATGAGTGGATTTCGTGGAGCCCTCCCTCGTCTACAGCAGCAGAAGAAATAGTGCTAATTGATTGAGAGAGTGAGTGTTTTCTGCCTGTGTCAGTTCCCTACACCAAGTCTGCTTCACCCAGTACCACACTTTTAGAATCTGTGTTACCACCCAGCCCTGAATCTTTTGTGTCTCCACTGGTTCCACCCAGCCTGTAATTGCCAGTGTCTCCACTGGTTCCACCCAGCCCTTAAATCACCTGTGTCTCCAATGGTTCTGCCCATTACCAAGTCTGTGTCATTGTTGATGCACTCACCCAGCCTCCCTCTTCTGCTTCTCATCCATACTCAACCAGTTCTTCAGCCCTATCTCTGTGGAATCCCTTCTGTTTGTCTGCTCATCTTCTGTCACCGCTTTACTATGTGATGTCACCTCAGACCTTCCGGTCTCCAGCTCCACCCTGGCCTCCGAGCACTGGACTCCACCTTAGCTTTTTTTATATTCCATCTCCTCCTTGGCGCCTCAATTCTTTGGCTCCACTGAGTTCCATCAGTCCTCAAAGTCCACAGGCTTACTCGTCCTTCTGGCTCTGCCTTGGTCAATCGTTGACCTGCCTCCACATCAGTCTTCCACTCCTTTGGCTGTGCCTCATCTCTCCATCCCTTTGACTCCGTCGGGCTTCTCCTTTTCTCTGGCTCCATCTTGGTCCCAACCCCCCACTGGCTTTGACCTGGCCTGCCGAGCCCCCGTCTTCACCTCAGTCCCATAAGACTGTGGCTCTGCCTCGGCCCACCAGGTCTCAGCTGGCACTCTGGATCTCTGTCTACATGGCTTCGCCTGGGTCTTCACCTCATTTGGCTTCATCTCAGTCAGTCATTCCCCTGTGTTCACCTGTCATGACGTCACCATGACTCTGCCTCCTCTATTGGACTTATGTTCTGTGGCACGAAGACACTATATAGAGAATTATATCACCTTTTCGTTTTTTTTTACACACCAAACTTCAAACTCATCAACATCATTTTTTACTTTTTTTTTTTTTACTGTTTACTTCTAAAGTGAACTTTTGCATGATCTGTGATTAGTGGTTTTGGACCACATAAACTAAATGTGATTCGTCCATTGTGAGGTACCTGTGTGGTGCTTCTTGTTGGAACGGAAATAAGATTGCATAGATGGAAAAGAGAGATCGATTAGCTGTGCTGCCGGCTTGAAAGAATCAATCAGTTACTCAGAGTATCATAACTGAACTATGCATAAATGCAATCACTTAAAAATATCTAAATGCGATAGAACAGTGGTTTTAAAACCGGTCCTACGAGCACCCCCAACACTGCATGTTTTCTGTGTCTCCTTCATCTATCACACCTGATTCAACTCAGCTCATTAGTAGAGACAGCAAGACCTGAAATGAGTGTGTCAAATATGAGAGACCTACAAAATGTGCAGTGTTGGGGGTGCTCGCAGGACCGGTTTGAAAACCACTGCGATCGAATAATAACTTCTGTCCTACATTTGACAGATTAACTCTCCTGATGACAGCGGTGTGTTGGCAGGCAACTGGTCGGGTACGTATGATGATGGCACAGCCCCCACATTCTGGAGCGGTAGCAGTGACATTCTGAAACAGTACTATGAAAGTGGAGGAACACCGGTTAGATACGGACAGTGTTGGGTCTTCTCTGGGGTTACCACCTCAGGTAAGAGTATGTGTTTGAGCAGGGGTGCCCAAACTTGGTCCTGGAGGGCTGATGTCCTGCAGAGTTTAGATCCAGCTTGCCTCAACATACCTGCCGGGAAATTTCTAGTATGCTTAGTAAGAGTTTGATTAGCTTGTTCAGGTGTGTCTCATTGGGGTTGGGCCTTAACTCTGCAGGACACCGGCCCTCCAGGACCGAGTTTGGATATCCCTGTGTTTGAGAATGCTTAAGAACAAATCCATTTGACTTGAACATAACACCTGAACCTGTTTCTCATTTCAGTAATGAGGTGTTTGGGGATTCCAACCCGGTGTGTTACAAACTTCGAGTCTGCTCATGACACAGATGTTTCCTTGACAACAGATGTGTATTTAGATGAGAACTATGAACCGATTGAGGAGCTCAATCAAGATTCTGTCTGGTTAGTTAAAAATTAATTCCAAAAAAACTGTCTGAAACCTCGAAGAGTACACTGTAACTGTACAAACACATGAAACAGCACTGTATTGTAAAATATCTCGGCATTTTACTATTACCTCCATATACTGCACCATTAAGTGGTAAAGCATCAGCTTCACCTAGCTTGCCGTTAAACATACAAATGTCCCTGTTTTGTCTCTACAGGAACTTCCATGTGTGGAATGACTGCTGGATGGCCCGTCCAGACCTACCCGAGGGTTTGGGGGGCTGGCAAGTAGTAGATGCCACCCCTCAAGAGACCAGCCAGGGCGTATTTCGTTGCGGCCCTGCTTCAGTCAGAGCTGTCCGGAATGGACAGGTTTACCTCAAGCATGACACACCATTTGTATTTGCAGAGGTATACACACATCACTGAATTATCACTTCTTATCACTTTTTGTTTTTTTTTAGAATGACTCCCAAAGAGACTCATATATGCTGAATGTTTCGCTCTTTTTGTTCAAGGTGAATAGTGATAAAGTCTACTGGCAGAGAACTGCTGATGGCACCTTCACTCCTGTCCAAGTTAAGAAGAAAGCAATAGGTCGCTGTATCAGCACTAAAGCAGTTGGCTCTGATGACCGTGAGGACATCACACACCTCTACAAATACCCAGAAGGTAAAAAAAAAAAAAAAAGGTACTGAGCTGCTTTAGTCTGCTTGACAATTACAAACTCTAAAAAGATGGGTGGAGCAACGGTTGAGTGTTCCTTAATGTTATGAGGGAGTAAATTTAGACATTTCCAGTTTCCTTCACACATCTGTGAATCTTTATCTATTTTTTTTTTTAATAAATACATAAATCCGAACAAAAATGAGCATCACGTCACTATTCCATAAATTTACTGTCCCTCTCCATAGATTCAGAGGAAGAGCGTATTGCTGTGGAAACAGCCTGTAAGTATGGCTCTAAAGCAGGGATCTACGATGTCTCCACTGTTAACGATGTCACCATCTACATCACCATGGATGGAGAAGAGCCTCAGCTTGGTGCCGATACTAAACTGGCCATCGTGGTAAAGAACACAAGCTCAGAAGTGCGCACTTTCAACCTACATGGCCAGGTGGTTGTTATGTACTATACTGGGGTGTATAAAGCTACAGTGAAGAAAGACCAGATACCTGTCGAGCTTCAACCCAATGAAGGTGTGTGACTTCCATTCCATTCCGGCAATAATGCAGCATTTAATTCATATCAGATAAATGATGCCAATTATAGAT
Source organism: Labeo calbasu (assembly GCA_019740295.1). Classification (NCBI taxonomy): domain Eukaryota; kingdom Metazoa; phylum Chordata; class Actinopteri; order Cypriniformes; family Cyprinidae; genus Labeo; species Labeo calbasu. Next base: position 16,796 of record JAHKKF010527984.1, on the reverse strand, counting down.
GATTATTCTCATCATAGTTGAGAATGTGGAGTGGTGTCTGCGCTATGATGATTATAAAAACCAACTGGTGGACCAGGCCATGCTGATGCTCACAGTCACTGGACGCGTCAATGAGACCAAACAGGTTCTGGCTACCCAGTTTCGTTTCAGACTGCGAACATCAGACCTAGTCATCAAAGTGAGTTTAAAAGACTTCTCTGTTTTAAATGTAAAATTATCCATGTGTATTATGGAGATTAATATGTGTTGTAAATTAATTTAGCTTTTTGGGTGAATTAGTTTAATGAGATCAACTCTGATCTGATCAAATCTCACTTAAGGTCATCAATTGTTGTAAATGTCTGCTTATTTACCTTTCAGCCTGAAGGGGATGCTGTAGTTGGCAAAGAGATGAAGGTTACTGTTGAATTCCGGAATCCACTTCAGGTCACATTGAAGAATGTTAAGTTTCGTTTTGAAGGACTGGGGCTGCAGAGTGGCAGGGAGGTTTCCTACGGGTAAGAAAATCATTGTAAACGTAAAGAAAGAAATATTAACTGTTGCTCTTAGTATGGTCTATGATTGCTTTTTAATACACAGTTGTTAGAACATCATATAAATACATTTTGATTCAAAGGTTTGGGTTCCATAAGATGTTTTAATGCACACTATTCATAAGATAAAAGTACAATACAGGCAGTAATGCTGTAAAATATTATTACAAGTACAAAAAAATAAATAAAGTTCCATTTGCTTACATTTAAAATGTAAATTATTCCTGTAATGTTAAAGCTGAATTTTCAGCATCATTACTCTAGTCTTCAGTGTCACATGATCCTTCAGAAATCATTATAGCATGCTGATTTGCTTTGCAAGAAACATTTGAATTATTATTTAATGATTTATGATGATATTTATTATTATTATTATTATTATTATTATTATTATTATTATTATTATTATTATTCAGTGATTGCCAATGATGAAAACAGTTACTCTGCTTCATATTTTCATGTAAACTATAATACTGTGATAGAGTTTTTTTCCCCTCCAGGTTTCTTTGAGAAACAGAAATTTAAGTAATTTTAATAAATACCAAAAATCTTACTGGCCCAAAACCTTTCAACGTTAATGTTACATGCATTAATAAACAAATTGTTCTCTGTTGTTGTCTTTCTCAGAAATATAAATAGCTTGGCCACGGTGACACTGACAGAGACATTTGTTCCTTTGGAGGCTGGGCCACAGAAACTTCTAGTGTCACTCGACTGCCGTCAGCTACCTCAGGTGCATGGCAGCGCCAACATCACTGTCAAACCAATGTGAGACTTCTCTTTAAGAGGAGAAAGATGCACTGCACTGGAACTTCAGTGGTTCTGAATTTCATTAGGAAAATCTCTATCTAGGACATTATTTTTTTAGCCATGTCTGAAGGGTTGTTTTTATTTTAGTAAACACCTTAAGAATCTGGGTCTTCTTGTGACAGAATCTCAAGGTGTTGCATCATACTTTAAATATATGAGATCAAATACAGCTGTATTTATTTTTGTTACATAAACCATAATGTCTGTATGACCTATAGTTGCTTTAAAACATTGCTTTTCATGTTAAATTTATCATTTTATATATATATATATATATATATATATTTTTTTTTTTTTTTTCAGAATAAAATTGTCCAGATATTTTTGATCATTCATAAATATTGAAGTCGTAACAACCATGTTGTCTGACACCTGACAAAAAGCCAAAGTACTGTTTTGCATCTAATACACATCTTCAAATGCATTTCTATATCACATGACATCTTGGCTTTGCCGATAGATTTTGTCAACCATGTCTGATTTTTATATGAACATGTTTTTGAGGTATGTAAATATAATACTTGTACATACAGAAATATATTTAGATAATATATTTCTGTTAGTTTCATAGGTATTATCTCACCTTTCATAGGATTTGTATTTGCTGTGTCTTGGAGGAACTTAAGAAATGGTCAAAATTTTGGAGTAAGGATTTTGATTCACTGAAATCTTCACTGAATCACTTCACTAAAAATATTTATTTGTGGATTTGTTCAGTGACTCATTCAATTTGTTACATCATTACACCAATAGGTGGCAACTTAAACAAATGATTAAGTCATATGTACTGTATGATTCATGCAGATTTTTTTTTCATCCAACAGTTCAAAGTGAGCAAAAGCAAAAGCACCATAAAATATTACAATATAGTCATTTGTCATATTTGTCTTCCTAATAGGTTTGTGTGAAAACAGACCAATTATTTTTTTCTTTAATTTAGGTTTTATTTGTTTTATGTCATATTGAGGCAATCCCTGGCCGGTTGACTTCTGTCTCTTGATCAAAATGTGGCTTTTATATACTGGCAGAGATGGAAATTTGAGGCGCACTTAAAGGGCACCTATTATGCCCCTTTTTACAATATGTAATATAAGTCTCAGATGTCCCCAGAATGTGTCTGTGAAGTTTCAGCTCAAAATACCCCACAGATCAGTTATTATATAATTTTGAACATGCCTATTTTGAGTGGAAGCAGAAACAGCTGTTTTCACGCATGTCTCTTTAAATGCAAATGAGCTGCTGCTTCCGCCCCCTTTTCCAGAATAGGGCTCTGCTCTTACAGTATCTTTCCTACCTCAGATACTCTGCCAAAAAAACATCTGTTTGGTTTTGATTATCATAGCTATTGGATTGAAATCGTGTTTTAAAGCCAGTTTAAACTTATCATCTAAGTTTTTCTGAGCGTTCACAAGTTCTCTTTGCTGTTTTATTTCACTTAAACTTTGAAATACACACAAGTTTATATTAAAAACACACATGAGTTACAAAAAAGTCAGATATGTCTGTGAAGGTAAACAGCTGGGAAAGAATTTGCACATTTATATTAGATTTGTGTATAGTGACATCAGCGTAATATACAGTACCTATACTGCTGTCTACACTGTTAATATGACCCACACAATAAAATAAAAACAGAAAATCACTCTTGAATTAATAATTTCTGTAGCTCTGATAAGAAGACATTTCTTCTTGATTGCTGCTTTTAAATGCTCTAGTGGTTCCTCTGCATTCGGTACATCTGTTCTGCAAGATGTCTCACTTCAAAAAAGTGATTGGAACAATAACAACCCTGCCGAAAAAGTGGTGGGGACATGTACAACACATCCCACCCATAAATTACGCCTATGCTGGCAGTGTCCATTAAGTTGTGGGCGGGGCCTGTTCTGCAAACAGCTTGTTTTGAGACACTGCTTATGATTTATGGTGATTAAAAACAGAAGCGAATGGATCTTTTATCATTATAGGGTGGTTGTGTACACACACTGCCAACACACATTTATGTTCAAACAACATGTAAAAATGAATTTTGCATAATAGGTGCTCCTTTAGGCAAGAAAAAAAAAAACTACTTGTGACTTGATTTGGGCTTTGTTGTAGAGACTCGTAAAAAACACAAGTCATTTTGGTATGGCCGATAATATTTTCTCTTTAACAGCATTAAACTCTTCATTTTTCTATTCATTCCTCATTTGTTCCATATTAAAGGGGTGCTATTATGCTTTTTCACTTTTTGAACATTAGTCAGTGTGTGGTGTGTATCTTTGGGCATAAAAAAGATCTACAAAGTTACAAATCTCAAAGTCCACTCCAAAAGGAGATATTTTGTTTTTAAAAAAATCCCTTTTCAAGAACTACAACGAACGGCTCCTTTGGACTACAGCGTTTGTTTGTAGTCAGTTGTTGGACCGAAGGTAGGGACGAGGTGGGGGATTAGCCTAACTTTAGCGATGCAGCCCGGAGAACCGCTTCAATGAGCTGCAGTGCGGAGGTATCAACACAAGCATTGATTAGAGTGGCCGCTTCAGAGCCGTAACGCGCCGCAGACGTGTGCAGTACAGGGGGTCGAAACACATGCCGAAGCCGTGATCTACTCCAGTTGCCGCATCGGAGTCATAACGTGCCGTAGACGTGCAGTGTGTGGTAAGAGATTTATTCATCATACAGTGTAGATAGCTTCACTTATAACGCGAGTGTTTTTTAAAATGCATAAACTTGCACTAGAATAGGCTAGGCTGATCAGTGATGATGTTCTTTGATAATGTTAAGCTGATTTTAACCTTATGCTGGAGCTGGTTTCGGGTAATGAAACTAAGTATGTAAATAATTAAATAAATTAGCACGATAATATCATGTATTGGCAGGCTGACGATAGGACCCAGCTCTACTGTAACATATTATTTACTCACCCTCCATGCATCCTAGGTGTATATGCCTTCTTTCTTTCAGACGAATGCAATCGGAGTTATATTAAAATTTATCCTGGCACCCCCAAGCTTTAGAATGGAATAGACGGGTGTTTCTCCTCATCAGTCCAAAACAAGTCCAATAACGTGCATCCATCCATAATAAAAAGTGCCTCACCTGGGTCTGGTGGATTAATAAAGGACTCCTGTAGTGAATCGATGCATTTTTGTATGAAAAATATCCATATTTCAAACGTAAGAATCACTTTAATCTAGCTTGTGCTAACAGCTGTTCACAGAACTTGCTTCTTTGGCAAGGGGCGTGGCAATACTGAAATACCATCTAAGCTGTTCGCCAGTCGCAACGCAGTGGGACAGCTAATAAATCACAACACATTTTGTTTTTTGGAAGGCCGGCCTTCATTAAACCCAGAACTAATCGAGCCTTATGTGCCAGGCTGGGAGAAATGTATTGTAATAATGTAAATTATGTTAAAATAATGCGTTTTTCGAACCACCAAGCATGAAACCATGATCTAGTACACCCCCAAAACAAAATCAAGACTTTGTAAAAGAGCATAATAGGACCCCTTTAATATGTGCTGCAGCAAGTATCACAACATTCACACACCAAGCCAGCTTTAATATACAGCCTACACATTTAACGCATCTGAAGGCACACATCTTCATCACCCATTAGAAAAGCACTGTTATATAAATAAACAAAAATAACAGTAGCCAGGACTTATCTGACCTTCTGATAATCTTAGTGTCATCGGATTTAAAATGCAGTCCAGTGTTTCCCATTAACTGATTCATTCCTGGTATTCCCTACCACCAAATAAAGCATTACAATAATCTAACCTTGAGGTCATGAAGCATAGTTTGTAATTTAGATATACTTTTAAGATGTACTAGAAATACTAGAAACATGGTTTTCAAAAGAAAGATTGTCATCAAATAGCACACCTAGGTTCTTAACTGATAATGAAGAATTGACAGAGCAGCCATAAAGTGTTCTAAGTTATTACATGCAGAGGTTTTTGGTTTGATAATTAACGATAATTTTATTTATTTATTTATTTTTTTTTTTTCAGAATTTAGTAGTAGGAAATTACTAGTCATACAGTTTTTTAAATCAACTGTGCATTCTGAATTAATATGTTTCATCAGGCCACGAAGAAATATAGAGAGTAATTACTATAAATTGTAACAACACCTCCCTCATTTTCCTTTTGGATGCCGCTCATGTTTATAACTGTATCTTGGAAGGTAGACTCACTTAAAGTAATCAAGTAATCAATAAAGTAATCATCTGGTTTTAGCCAGGTGTCTGTCGAATAGAGCACATCCAGGTCATGATCTGTGATCATACTGTAGTTTGGGGAACAGTCACAGTCTCTATAGTATGATATCTAGGCGCAAGAGTCTCTATGTGCTAAGAAGTAACTGATTTTTGTGACGTGAGGCAGCTAGCAGATGGTCTGTCTAGCCAGTCTGCCTGCTTCCTAACCTGGGCCCCAGTCAAGTACCAACTCTAAGACTATGTGCCATATTTATAGAGAGAAGAGCGGCACCACCCCTGGAGAGATGAAGACCGTCTCATTTCAACATGTCAAGTCTGTCCCAAAAACATGTTATTCTGTGAGCACTACTTAAGACATCCAGCCATCGAGTGATGACAGTAACAGTCTGCTATGTATTATGTCACCACGGTAAGATAGGAGGGAGCCAGAGCATATTACATCGTACATCGTGTCTGACATCGTACTTGCAAGTAAGGAAAATGGGTCGGCATCAGGAACAGGCAGAGAACATCGCTGAACCTTCTCTTGATCTATTGCATGGAAAGAACATCAGAGATGGGAATGTGTTACTGGGAATATGAATACAATGTGCACTGATACGTGAGGACTATAAAAAAGAACTATAAAGATAATGATACCACAAAGATAACGATACCATGAGTCCACACCTATAACGATAAAGGCACAAAGAAACAATATCGTTGGAATCACTTTCAGAACAACTTTTTTTCCAGCTGATGCACAATAACAGTATTGACACCCAATCAGAATCAATTCTACCATCACGAGCTTGAGAATTTAAAGTGACAGACAAGCATGTGCGATATCTGATGATATCTCAGGGATTAATCTTTATAGCTGTGGTGTGAACTCTGCTATTCTTTTATTTTTTAGAACTATCTTTATGTTCAGAGGCGTCATGCCCATTGAAAGTGAGGGTCAGAAATTGAAGTCAGATTTCTGAGCCAAGTGGATTTTGAATGCATCTTCAAAAAAACAAAAAAAATGCCAGATAATATTTTTTTATTTGATACAATTACACTGGTGTTATTAGAACGTTCAGTGCGTGCAGCACATCAATTCAGCTACAAAATTCAAATCTGTGTTCGCTGGCTGGCGCTGAGCCAAAGACAGGCACGTTTCTACAGCACTGCATGTTATAACTAATCACACACGATTCTGTTGAGCTTTTGAATCCAATGACCAATCAGAAGTGTTCAGATTAGCCAAAGAAACTCCATTGTTTTGTTCACTAGCTCGCTGAGTGAACTCCACTGTAACATCCAACTCAGTCACTTGCATTTATTAATATTGGCACTTTATCCATTCATTGTATTCATTTAGTAATTATTAGTTACTCTTGTCTATCCCTTTGTTACACTGTGTTACACTATCCCTTAGTTACACTGTGTAGTGTGAGTGTCAATATGATGGTAAGGCAACCTCTGGTGGTGGGCAGACCGGACAGGACTCGTGACAGAGTCCCCTCCAAGGAGCGGCTTCCAGACGCTCCAAACACAAAACAATCTAAGAGAGCAGTGGAGCGGGGCCGGGACAAGGCAAGGGATGGAAGGCCAGGTCCATGTGGAGATGGAGGTTCTGGGGATTGAGGCAGAACCGGCAGAGCAGGGACCCAGGGCGGAGCCGGCAGGACAGGCGAAGCTGACGGCCACCAGAGCAGGACTGAAGAAATCCACGGTGGAGCAGACAGAGCAGGAGCCCACCAGGGCAGAGCAGATGGAGCAGGAGACCACCAGGCTGGAACAGACGGAGCAGGAGACCCTTAGGCTGGTGCAGACAGATCTGAAACACAGAACACAGACAGAGACTCTACGGCCCCAAGGGTCAGAACAGGAAATATAGTGAGCTTATCAACAGTGTACTTGGGCAAGACAGGTAGGGTTGAAAGTTCAGTGTTGGTCTCCTTGAGAGTGACAGAGGTAAATGGACAGATGTAGAGTGTATTTTTAGTCTCTGGGTTCCTGACAGGCAGGGTTACAAATTTAAAGGTGGGTCTTTGGGCTGTGGCACGGCTTCTAGAGTCTATAGGGAGCTCAGGTAAGGTTTCTGGTGTTGTGACTGGACAAACTGGGCAGATAACAGGTTCATTAGCAGCATCTAGACAGACAAACAGTTCGAAATCAGACTCATTATTTTCTACAAGATGGACAGACAGTTCACAATCAGCCTCTATGGCTGTTTCAGAACAGGACAAGAGTTCATACACAGCCCCCTTGGCTGGGACAGAATGGGCAGAGGGTTCACAGATGGCCTCCTTGGCCATGACAGGACAGACAGGGTATTCACAGCCGGCCTCCAAGGCTGGGACAGGACAAGATGAGAGTTCATGTATGGGTGCCACTACCATGACCAGAGCTGAAGTTTAAGACGTCACTTCAGGAGGTTCTGCAGCATACGCTGCCACCTCCATAGGATCTGGAATGGGCACTGCCATTACTGGAGGTTCTGCAGCCTCAGCCGCCACCTCTGACAAACCTTCCGCAGATGTCGCTGACTCTGGAACTTCGGCAGTAGTGAACGCAGCCTATAGACACCAGAAAGCAATCGCCATATGGGAAGTGCTGCATATAAGAGGACTACCTTTGAGACAGGAGGGCTGGTGAGTGCTGGTTTAGGGCTACCAGCAGCACATGAAGACACCAGTTAAGTATCCCTCACACTTGATATCATACTGGGATTACAAAGGACTGACCTTGACAATCATACTTGGGACAATCATACTTGACGTGACGAGACTCTGGACGATAAGATGACATGCGTCAAGGCTATGGACGATCAGACGAAACGTATCGAGACTCTGGACGATCAGACATGATATGACGAGACTATGGACGATCAGACGAGATGTGACAAAGCTCTGAGATCA
>JAHKKF010527982.1:0-10723 GCA_019740295.1 Labeo calbasu | reverse complement strand
TGTATATCAAAGTATTCTAGAGTCAAATGCGAGGGCATCTGTCCGACATCTAAAGTTGGGCCAAAATTGGATCATGCAACAGGACAATGATCCCAAGCGCACCAGCAAATCTACAACAGAATGGCTGAAAAGAAAAGAATCAAGGTGTTGCAGTAGCCCAGTCAAAGTCCAGAGCTCATCCTGACCCAAATACTGTGGTGAGAGGTGTGCATAAGCAAATGCCCACAAACCTCAATAAACTGGAGCAACGTTGAAAAGAAGAGTGGTCCAGATTCCTCCAGAATGATGTGAAAGACTGATAAAGTCACACAGAAAATAAATGCTTTAAGTTATTCCTGCTAAAAGTGGATCTACAGGCAGTTGAATTATAGGGTGTCCTAACTTTGTCACATATGGCTTTTCCATCTTGGCTTTATTTTTGTTAAATAAATAATGTCACAGTGTGATATGTCATGTGATGATGTTTATCTGAGGATTTATTTTCCAAATTTTAAGACCTGCCAAGGACCAGATAATTTTTTATTATGTCCTAATACAGAAAACCATGGAATTCAATAGGGTGTCCTAACTTTTTCACATGACTGTATAATATACTTTGGTTAAAGATTCTCAATGGTAGTGTAAAACAACACCCTTTTTACCTTGTCAAAATGAGCTCTGCAAAAATCAGCCCATTCTGATAGATTGCTCCTTTAAATGCAAATGAGCTCTGCTCGCCCTGCCCCTCTCTTCTCTCTGTGGAGTGACGAGCACCATTATGTTCATTATTACATCCAGCAACACAACGCCTCAGTTGCTCAATTGGAGATATTCTTGTGTGACTTACATCCCTGCTCAGGCATCGAAACAATGGTGATCGGACTGTTACAGCTGATTTAGTGCGGGTCTGATGAACACATGTCAGGATGCAATTAGTCGATTCTAGCTCCGCTTTTAATACAATAACCCCCTACAAACTGGTACAGAAACTCTACAATTTGGGCCTGTCCACCTCATTGTGCTTATGGATCAGAGACTTTCTAACCAACAGGCCACAAGTAGTGAGAATAGGGGAAAACACATCGTCTGACCTCATTCTAAACACAAGAGCTCCACAAGGATGCATGCTCAGTCCAGCACTCTTTACTGTCTTCACACACGACTGCACCTCTTTCCACACCTCCAACACCAAATTGAAATTCGCCGCCGATACCACCGTAGTGGGTCTTATATCGAACAATGATGAGACTTTCTACCGGGAGGAAATCCATCACTTGATCTGTGGTGTTTAGCAAACCATCTGGTCTTGAACACCAATAAGACCAAAGAGTTTATTGTGGACTTCAGAAGGTCCGGAAGGACAGCACATGCACCACTACTCATACGGAGGGCAGAAGTGGAGCGTGTGGGAAACATCAAGTTCCTGGGTATCCACATTTCAGCAGACCTCATTTGGGCCCTGAAAACAACTTCCAACCTGGTTAGAACATACACTTTTCTTCCTCAGGAGGTTGAAGCAGGCTGGACTCTCCTTTCGGCTGCTGATAAATTGTTATAGGAGTGCCATAGAAAGCATCTTGTGCTGTTGTGTAGCTGTGTGGTATGCCAGCTGCACAGCACAGGACAGGAAGGACTTGGCGGAGGTACAGGACTATAAAAGCGCTCACAAACAGACTGAGAAACATCTTCTTTCCAAGGGCTGTGACCTCTGTTACACCCTTTGCACTCACACCCTCAAGCTGATTACAAAATTTTGCACTTTACGTAAAGCTTGTAACTGAGACTCACCAGGCAGAATTTCGTTGTACCATGTACGATGACTACGAATAAAGTAAATTGAATAAAACGCAGTCTGTTATGTCATACGTGAGCGTAGACAGTTCGGAGCAAATCGGATGTGTGGTAGTATATTAGAATCATGCATTCGTTCTCAAAGGGACAGCCTAATAAACTGATGCTAATAAAATTAATTGAAATAAATTTTCCTCTAGCGCCTGAGTGTTCTGTCCCTGCAAAGAGAAAACGAAGAGCTGAGAGTCTCCTGCAGGTCTCTAGTACACTGGGTGAGAAGCTAACCTTTAACTCCAATTTGACTCTTACCATTTATTGCTGTGTTACAGACCCTGTTAAAGACCCTCCTTAAAGATCTCTTTTCATTGAGCGTTATTAACAGGTCACTGTTCACATTTTAGGGAATTTGATCTTTTCCCCTAATAATTCTCACTCTGTTCTTCTACTTCCCTCATTGTCTTCTCAGCTGGTCAATACTCTGGTGAACTGAAGCAGTGCTGTGTTGATGGAATGAGGAGTAATAAACTCGGCTACTCTTGTGAACGAAGAGCCACGTACATAGTCGATGGGGCAGAGTGTGTCAAGGTATTCTTGCACTGCTGCAATGAGATGAAAACCCGCAAGGACTTGAAGACCGAAGAGGAGGAGCTGATTCTGGCTCGCAGTAAATATATTATTCAGTTGTCAAAATATCTTAATTTTATCACACTGTAGAATAGCAGTATGAAGACACCTAGACCACTGAACTCAGACCATCAGGGGAGTTGCGTGTGCAGTTTGTTTTTTATGTCCACTCAGGCCCGGCGCTAGGGGGAATTTGTGTCCCCTCAGTTTTCTTAATAAACTTATTTATTTAAACCGTCAACAGATAATTAATTGGAGGAGCATGCGTGCACGATCTGCAGAGTGTGTAAAATTCTGTTCAGTTTGAGCAGATCAAATAGCATCTGGCTTGAATAGGGTTACAAAGTTATTTCATGTTATATTACTGCTATAGCATACTGTGCCATGTTTATCAAAATTAAACCGATAAAAAAGTGAAATTACACACAAAAGATTGTTCTACATTTTTACATTGTTCCTGAGCCGGCGTCAAGGGTTTGTGGTCCTTGCCACCCTGAGTCACTGTGCCCCCCTTTGCAGCCTCTCCCCTCCTTGCTGAACGAGTTCGTTCGAAAGTGAAACAACATGTTTTGTGCCCCCCTAGAAGTTTAAATGCCCCCCCGAAATGCTTTTTAAATTTAAATGCTCTGGCACCGGCCCTGTGTCCACTATGGGCCAGTAGCCATTGTTCTACTCCATCGGTGGTCCACAATCAGGTGTTTTACATTTTAAGATGCTGTCCGATGATGAGACTCAAGAGGTTCTGTTTCACTGTGTTGCTCTTTGTCTCACATCCTGAGTAAAGGGCCATTAATACAGCACTAGGAAAAGGGTTGTAGATTCAAGTCACATGACTTTGACTTGAGCCTCAAACTTGATGACTTGCAACTCGACACAATCAAAGGAGATATGGGACTTGACATAGAATTTCACAACAATGACTCATGACTTGACTTAAGCCCGCAGACTTGGAAAGACTTTATGCCTTCTAAAACCAAAGTTCAGAGTAGTTGTTTCCAGTGTTGGTGGTAACGTATTACAAGTAACGCAAGTTATGTAATAATATTACTTTTTTCTAATAACTAGTAAAGTAACGCATTACTTTTGAATTTTTAAGAAAATATCTGAGTTACTTTTTCAAATAAGTAACACCAGTTACTTTTTTCCCCATTTATTGATTGACAAGTCTCCTGTCAGGAAATTGGGAGTAAACATGATGTTACTGTATTCTAGACTAAATGTGTAGACTAAATGTGAACATGCATTAATTCATCTCACTCACAAAAAACAGATTCAGTATTCCTCAAAATGAATAAAAACTGTGAAATGCAAACTCAGAATATGACGCAACCCAGCAATAATTAAGTATGTTAAATAAAACAAATATCCTTTGTGTATTTAATCACATTTTATTAACCAGTGTCTTTGCTGCTGACCTTCGATAATGCAATTCAGCCATACTAATAAGCAAAAATTACTTTAAATAAATTAACTTTTTTTTTTTTTTTATAGCAGAAAAGTGATCTCCTGCATAATTATAGTTTTCTTTCAGCCTGAGGTGAATTCATTTCACTTATGGTGTAAAAGGGCATTACATTACAATTGCTTTATATTAAAAACAAAGAAGGAAGCCCTGCCCAGATTTAAAAAGTAATGCAAAAGTAATGTAACGCATTACTTTCCATTTAAAGTAACTAAGTAACGTAATTACAGTAGTTACTTTTTCAGGGAGTAATGCAAAATTGTAATGCATTACTTTTGAAAGTAACTTTCCCCAACACTGGTTGTTTCTATCAATATCATTAAAGCAGCTTGAGCTGGAACAGAGCCAGAATTACTAGAAAGTAGTAATTGTGATAATAGTAAAAGTGGATAGTCATTGGAGAATGAAGATGAATATACATTTTAATTATAAATATAATTAATAATATAGTTTGTTTGATGGCACAGCTGTGCAGTTGAAATGCAGATGAAGTGCAATTTTTTTTTTTTCCCAGTTATAGAGACCCTTATGGCTGGAATTTGACTTAACTTGGTGTGTGTCCTTAGCATATCCTGTTTTATAGCCCTATTCAGACAGGACTAGTTTTCCAGGTAACTGTTAGAGAAGTTTGTGTTTGACAGATGTAGGCTTGCTTTGTGATTTTTACTCCCCTCAGTATCTGCCACATCTATTTTTTTTGTCTCACACAACCTCTGTAATAATTCCAGAGCAAATTACCTACTGTTTTTCGGCAAACTCTGTGATTCTCTGAGAAAACTAATCCCATCTGACTGCAAATGTCTGTGATTGCAGACAATATTTTTCTCACAATACATTTCCTTGTGTGTTTTGACGAACGTGAGCTACCATTTACGCTCTTACTACCGCACGCATTTTTGTTATGTTTGCCTCCCAGCAAAAAAAAAAAAAAAAAAAAAAAATTCTAGAGCCAGATCACATAAACTGTTAAGACTGGCTACTGTAATATCAGCATCAGGTAAGATTACTTGCCTTCATTTCTGCACTCAATTACATAATGTTTTTCAGGGCTCTGAACCAGTACAAGGAACGAAAACAAAAACTTATTTTTTAGTTTTCGTATTTATTTATTTATTTTTTTTTAATTTGACAGGAACATAACCAGAAACAGAAACTAAATCGAATGTAATAGTTCCAAACAGAATCACTTGTTTGAAATGGCTATTAACCAGTTAATAACATTATTTTATCGTTCTGTTTAATATTTTAATTTTGAAGTCAATCAATCACGAATTCAAGTAAATTAATTTGCAGTGGCAGTGTTTAGAATGATGTCTTGCTTCTATCTGTATGACCAACCAGCGTTGGTATGACCATATATTATGGAGAGACAGTTTTGTCTCTCTTAGAAAGTAAAACAATGCACTGATCGCGCCGGTGCCTCACGGGCACACACAACATATTTTTGCTAACTTGACATCACAGCCTGTTCATAGTTTTGCTATACTAGCCATAACTTAACCATGGCATTTGTAGTTAGCCTGTGGTTATACTAAAAGTAATCAATCCGAATGAGTACGCAATGCACACATACCGAGCATGTGATCTCTGCAATGCCCAAATGTACAAAACAGATCTTCTCATCTCTCATCTGTAATAAACACGGAGTGTAACACGTACATGAAAATTGCAGACGTCGGGTGATAAGAATCGAAACTCAAACATAGTTTAGAAAACTAATCCTAGGGGTTAATAAAGGCCTCCTGAAATAAATCTATGCATTTTTGTAAGAAAAATATCCAGATTTAAAACTTAAACCGTAATATCTAGCGTACGTGCGTACAGCATTTAGCGGAGGACATCTGGGTTGGATAAAAACCATAGACTGTAAAAAAAAAAAAAAAAAAAAATAATAATAATATATGGACGCAGTGTCCGTGACGTCACCCGTAGGTTTCCGAAGAGCCTTTTTGACGCTCTTAGTGGGCGGGAGTCGGCCGTCGCCATCTTGGAATCGCATCACTGCACGTCACTCCCGGATAATCGAAAATGGGCAAAGAGGCGGGATGTGGGTGGAGCTGGTTGCTGAAACCACGCCCACCTAGCACGGCAGTGGTGACAGCAGCGGCAATCCACCTGTCACTCAAGTGGTCACACCCTAAATTATGCAGAACTTTAAGGCCTAAAATAAATTAAACGGAAGAGTTCTAAAAAAATTCACCCCCCTCACAGTTGACATGAAGGGCAAAATTAGCTATATAGATCAAAACCACTTTTTTATTCCATTCCACTGCAACTGATATATTTTTAAATGCAATGTGTGTGAACAGTGCTTCGGTGCTTTGTATCAGTCTTTTCTCTCACAATTTTTTATTATTTGTAATTTTATATAATTATTTGTTTATTTTTTTAATTTTACAACAGGCGATGATGATGATGATGAGGAGGATTATACAGACTTTGAAGAATTCCAGTCACGTACACATTTCCCTGAGAGTTGGCTTTGGGATGAGATTACGCTATGTGAGACATGGTGAGTAGAAGACAAGTTGAGTCCCATTCACACCACTAGTGACTCGCAGCAAATTAACAGCATTATTATGCTTATTTCTTGTTTCAGTAGCTGCCATCAGATCAGTTATTAATTGCAGTAGAAATTATTTAAATGTGAATGAAAAAGGCTGTCAGCCAAAACATGACTGAAACATTTGAAATAAAATAATTATTTACATTCGAAAAAAAAGAACAAATTAAATAAAAGAATTATTTAATTGTTTGAACGAAGAAGTACGCTAAATTAGGTGAATTTAACATCTAAAAAACAGCCACTTAACAAAGTGAGTTCATCCTTACTTTCATAAATTATACGTTTGAGTAACTTTAAAATTTTCAAGTTGAAAATACTTAATTTCTTAAGTATATTACAACTTAACTGAGTCAATGTAAAATGATAACTCAAAATATTTATATGTTTGTTTATTTTTACAGTACAGATACAGAAAAAAAGATCTTACTGAAAGACTCTATCACTACCTGGCGAATCTTGGCTGTCAGTTTGTCACCAACACTCGGTAACGTGAATCTGCAAACCCACAATTTATGATATTCTGAAAAATCATCATCGTTATCATCATCTTCAACATCATCATCCTGGAGCTGCTGCTTTAAGAACTTCTATGTATGTCTGTGTTCCTCCTCAAAGGCATCTGTGTGGCTGAACCTGAGGAGATAGTCGTTCATAAGAGCTTTTTCATTGACCTCAAGATGCCTTACTCAGCTGTGCGTGGTGAACAACTGGAAATCAAGGCCATTATTCACAACTACACCCCTAGTAATCTGCAAAAGGTAAATCTAATTTGATATTAAAAATGCATTCAGAAGTTTTGCTAAACAATAAAACCATGTGCATATGCATTTATGCTTGAGTCAAATAATTTGCTAATGACGACACATACGCATTCTGATTGTGACTAAAACTGAAGAAAAGTATATACTGTCCAGTGCTAAAACGCACGTATCCTCCATTATCATGCATTTCATATTCAAGTCAAATGCTTCTTACTTTGGGTGAAGTTTCCTCTATTTATTTAATCAGTTTGAGTCTCGTTCTCCCGTTTTCACCAGGTTCGTGTGGAGTTCATGAAGACAGAGGATGTTTGTAGCTTTGCCAGTAAAAAAGGCAAATACAGAACGACTGTAAATGTTGACAAATTCTCCAGCGTAGGCATTTCATATGTGATCATTCCCATGACTGTGGGACATCATGATATTGAGGTGAAAGCTTCAAAATATGACTATCACGATGGAGTGAAAAAGACGCTGAAGGTGGTGGTACGTTTGATGGGAATTGGTGGCTGTCACTTTTAGCATTGGTTTCAGTTGATTTGGTTATTTGTTAATGTAATGATCAATAGATGTTACATTTTTAATAGCTAAACTAGAGCATCACAGGTAGTCAACACTTTCTTTCTCTTTCAGTCTGAGGGTGTGCTGACTCCATTACATAGAAACAATATGGAGCTCAATCCCGTTAAGAATGGTGAGATTTAATTTGAAACACACAATGATACTACGGTTTAATACTTCCATGATACAGCATAACACACATTATACTTTTAGGAAATTGTGAAAAAATGCCCTTGAATATCATTAGGTTCTTTGTTGCTCACAACTGTACAAAATGCGATCAGCTCGTGACTCTTCTTCCACCTTGCTGCTCTTCTCTGTTTCTCATCCCATATGGAACAGGAGAAAAACCTATACTCATTAAAGCCGAAGTACCAGCTGATCAGGTTCCAGACACACCGGCTAACACGTACATCTCAATTACTGGTAAGTTTTTGTTTCTTTAAAATCGTATACATGTTTTGTTTAACAATCTACAATCATCTCATCGGTCTATTATTCTGTCCACTACTATTTTTGTAGTACTTGTAGTACGTTTTCTTCAGTTCAAAATAATGAGTACCTGAAAACAAAAAATCACTAAAGCACTGATTAATTTGTATCTTTCTTCTAGTTATTTATTTGTTCTATTCACACAATTTCAAACAGGGAAAAGAAAAAGAAGAAGAACAAAAAAAAAAAAAAAAAATACTAGTGTTGCATAAATGACAGCTCGTCGTAAGAAAGATAATTAATAA
The DNA here is from genome assembly GCA_019740295.1 of Labeo calbasu. NCBI lineage: Eukaryota > Metazoa > Chordata > Actinopteri > Cypriniformes > Cyprinidae > Labeo > Labeo calbasu. Next base: position 2,245 of record JAHKKF010527982.1, on the reverse strand, counting down.
ACGGTATTCTCAGCCTGTGTTCCTTCTTTCATTCCTCCAGGTGAAGACATTGCTCAGACAGTCGAGAAAGCCATCAGTGGAGACTTCATGGGTCGCCTTATTTTCCAACCCTATGGATGTGGAGAGCAAAATATGTACCGTATGACAGTTCCTCTCATTGCCACTCATTATCTGGACAGCACCAATCAGTGGGAAGGTGTTGGCTTGGAGCGCCGCAGTGAAGCCATCAGCCATATCAACACAGGTCAGAAGGATACAAGAAATAGAAAGAATCTGACTAGGATTTGAAATAAAATCATAAAGCATGGCTAGTTTGCAATAAACCAAGAACTATATGCAGCACTTGGCTTCTTAAACAAAACTCCAGATAAACTGCGACATGAACGGATAAGTGAAATGAACAAAACAGAGATTTTGCTGTCTGGCTAGCACAGAACAGCAGGTGTGCAAATTAATCAAACAATGGAAAACCATAGCGACGAACTTAAAACTAGAACACAGAACTAAAACATGTGACAGAACCAAACCAAAACAGAAACAAACCCAGATGATCTACCCGGACTTCGAAATAGATGTTAAAATTACATTTTTTCACTTAAAATCAAAACTCAAAATCTGAAATAAATAAATGGTTAATAAAGTAAATATTTTTATATTATTTCTTTATTAAGGTTATCAAGGGCAGCTGAGATACCGCAAATCAGATGGATCTTACACTCCCTTTAGTAAATCGATAAGCAGCACGTGGTAAAACGTTATTTTTCAATATTATTATGATTAAAAGTAGCAAAGTATTTCTTGCTTTTAATTTGCTTTTGTTTCTGTCTGTTAAAGGCTGACAGCATATGTAGCGAAAGTTTTCTCCATAGCCAATGACTTAATAACAATAGAGGCCAGCGTGATCTGCAGTGCCCTCAAGTGGCTGGTCCTAAACAGACAACTGCCAGATGGCTCCTTTAAAGAGCACGCGCCTGTACTTTCAAGAGGGATGGTGGTAAGATTTCACAGGGCAAATGTTTCCATGGTTTTAATAAACCACAAATGATCATACATTTTCATTATTTGGGGGGAATAAAAATCAGATTTCATACTTTCATAATAGCAAAATGTTTGTGTTCTATTGGGGAAACATTTAACCTTAAATAAAACAATAATGAATATTATAATTTATTTAAAAAACTTTGCTTACATTTTTAATTCCTGTATTATTATAATATCTTCCAGGCCCAGTTATATGCTTTTGAACCATAGCAAGATACATTGGTAATATCTATATTGTCGCTTCAGGTATTAACATAATTTTAAGTCCTGCATGGATTCAGGTTTTGTCTATTGATTAAAAACTCTAGTAAAAAGGGTCGCATTTGCTGATGACAAACATTTTTGTCATTTTTCTGTTTATTTTTGCTTTATTCAAGGGTGGCATAGACAGCAATGATGCCGATGCCTCTCTGACGGCTTTTGTCGTGATTGCCATGCAAGAGGGAAAAGAGATCTGTGCTGAATCAGTCGGTGTAAGTAAACATCTTCCACCATTGTGTTTCCCAGAACTAGAGTGGTGCCGATAAACTATAATGTTGCATATCGACAGTACTTTTAAAAACATTTTTTGTAATGCTAATAACACTAATATCAATTACAAATTATTATTATTATTAGTAGTAGTAGTAGTAGTAAAATAATATAGGCCTAATAATAGTCTATAGGGTCAGACACAGCACAGTTAATAAGTTATTGTTACAGCTAAAAAAACTTGTTTAACAAGAAATATTGATTACTCTAATATTTTCACTAATATATGGTCATCATTAATATATGGTCCACAAGAGAAATGCTAAAAACGAATATATTTAGATGCATGGGGGGAAAAAAAGGACATTAACATTGTTATGGGCGATTTCAATGCCAAGACAGGCAAAGATAATAACAGGCCTTGAACAAGTTATGGGACAGTAAGGCCTGGGAGAAATGAATGTGAATGGAGAGCGGAAGGGGGCAGCCACAGAACACGTGACACCGAGACCCGGACAGAGAAGTCAAGCTGACAGGAGTGGGATGGGGGCAGCTGGTGATGATAGCACAGAACGGACAATGCTGGATGGACTATGATCCACGAAAGAGCAACGGGCCTAAGAAGAATACGTTTTGATTGACATACCATTGATATACCTCTTTCAGCATTGTAGATTCAGCTGTCCTTGTGTCTGAGAGAATTTATGTGCTGTTAATGTGTGCATTCGCTTTC
>JAHKKF010527981.1:0-27095 GCA_019740295.1 Labeo calbasu | reverse complement strand
CATCATTTGAAATAATGAACTTGAGCGCGCAAAAGACGCGATATGTGAACGACCCCAGATTGTAGCCATATTTCTGCTAGATATTTTTTAAATTTGACAAAAAAATGTATTTATGCACTGGCCCTATTTAAATACATTCTCTCAAATCTTTCTCAAATGTCAGGCAGACGACAAGCTCAACCTTAACCTCAACGATTTATTCTTTGAAACTTTAATATTAATTTATGCAATTGCAATGCCTTGATTTTAGTAAGGTTAGTACACAGTCATAGCCACAAATGCAATGGTACTAATAATTGGCATAATTTCTTTCAGTGTTTCGGTTTTCGACCTTGGTTTCCTCTTTTTTGGTTTTCGGTTTCAGCCAAGAATTTTCATTTCGGTGCATCCCTAGCATTATGTACTATCCCTCTTATTTTGATAAAATAATTATGACCCTGGACCACAAAACCAGTCATAAGGGTCAATTCTTATCTGAAATCTGAATAAACAAGCTTTCCATTGATGTATGGTTTGTTAGCATATGAACACATTTGAAAATCTGGAATCTGAGGGAGCAAAATAAAAATTTTTAAAAAAACTGAGAAAATCACATTTAAAGTTGTCAAAATTAAGCTCTTAGCAATGCATATTACTAATCAAAAATTAAGGTTTGATATATTTACAGTAGGAACTTACCAAATATCTTCATGGAACATGATCTTTACTTAATATCTTTGATTTTCAGCACAAAAGAAAAATCAATATTTTTGACTAATTTGTTGATCAATGTTTAATGTAAATAATAGCCTGGTCCTAAATCCTCAGGACATCCAAGATGTAGTAGATATAGAGTAGAAGAGTGTTCCTTTATTGGAACAGATTTGGAGAAATTTAGCATTACATCATTTGTTCACCAACAGATCCACTGCAGTGAATGGGTACCATTGATGAGAGTATAAACAGCTGATAAAAGCATCACAGTAATACACAACATGACTCCAGTCCATCAATTAAGGAAAAGCTACTTGTTTGTAAGAAACAATCTTATCATTAAGACGCATTTTGGCAAGAAACAGTAGTTAAAACTCCTTAATGATGGATTTGTTTCTTACAAACTGGAGTCATGTGGATTACTCATGCATTATCATGTTGTTTTTATGAGCTGATTGAACTCTTATTTTGCACACTTTCATTTTTGGGTGAAAAAAATACCTTCCTTTGTGTTTTGAAGATGAATGGGTTTCGATCAGGTTGGTTGGGAAGCTCAAACAATCGACCTACGCATGGCTTACTTATAGCTGGCTATGCAAATAATTTCTCATTGATTTATTTTGAGTTTGGGAAGAAATATAGTCCAGACATGTTCCTGACAAGTTTCGTGAGATTCTGCATTATACGAGACTTTGAACTAATGAGAAATGTCAAATATTAGCTCTACAAAGGCTAATGGGTTCCTGCCACAATAGGCAAGTTATTATTAAGGTATGTCAACAAAAACACATCACTCTGACATATGTCTATGTGGATTTTAGCCTTTGATGTCCATCAAAAATGCTTTTTGGTTAAACAGTCTTGACAGCGGTCAAGCAGAAATGGGCGTAATAATAATAAAAATAAAGACAACTAAGTTAGCTGATCATTGTAAACATAAAATGATATAGTCTAGCGGGGCCGACGCAAGACATTCATAGCCCGCAGGCCCAGCGCTGATATTTGTATTCAATTGTATGATAAAAGAAATCAGATCACCATCAAATCTGCTTAACCACCCATATAAATCAAGAAGGACAACAGAATAAGCAAAGTATGAGCCAAACATAGCTGGTGGTCCAATTAATCTGTGGTCAGTTCTTCTGCTCTTCTCTTTCCTCCTCAATAAAACACAAAACGATTCACAAAGTGATTATGTGCAATAGCATTACCCCAAACAATGAAATCAAATTAAGCAATCACTTTGGTTTTGGTCCATACTCTCAAGCAGCAATGCCACAAGTGGTCCTTAGACTGTCAGCATTTGACAAACAGCTGGATGCCATAAATACAGATCCTGTCTGCTGTTAGGCTGTTTATGCGGTTCAGGAAAACCAGATGGACAATAGTTTCTAAATGAATATATTTGACATCTTTGCCTCGCATAAACCGTGGGAAAACAGTTTGCAGCGTTATCTTGTCAAACTCACCAGGCATGTGACGCATGTAAGTTACCTAAAACGAGGGAGATGCTGGACGAGATATGCTATAGATGGAACTAAACCTCATAAGATGGTCTAACGATAAACTAAAAGCTCATGACATTTTCTGTGAGTGTAACGTTACCGGACGCACGTGAATTGTGATGCTTAACGAATGTTCTAGAGACATATTCTATGTGATTTCATATGAGATGCTCCATAAAATGTGCTAACAGTTACAGAATATCTCATGAGCTTCTCATAATTCGTTTCAATGAATGTACCTAAGGTGTCTCATGAGAAGGAACCGGAATGACAAACTTCTCACATGATTATATCACGTCTTAATCACCACACGCATCTCTCGGGGAGTCTTGTATCCTCTCATGTCCTATCAACTGTAATCTGACACTGACAGCTTGCGCTGCTGAATTTACATTGCCGCTAGCGTTAGCCCGTTAGCACTCAATCCCGGAACCGTGGCATAAACAAAGCCAAAATCAGCACATATATTACTAAAACAACTCAAACGACAGTTTTGTGTTTAAAAGCGGTGTTTGAGATGAATATCCGACCGTCTACGTACCTGGCAGGTCTGCCAGCATTATAATACGCAGTTTTTCTTGAATTCTTCCGTACAGGATTCAAAGGGATGCTGTCTGCCATCTTTGCCTGGTTACGTGTGAATGTCGTCACGTCCGGGCTAGAGTGAGTGAAATATCTGCTGTAATCTGGGAAATATAATTTTGAAAGTATTTTGTTTATTTAATTGGATTTTAATTTAATTCATGGGCTGTCGTTGATGTTTATTTCCTATTAGACATCTTACCAGTGTTGTCCTGTTGTTCCTTGTAGGCTTGTGTTTTCAAATGAGGCCAAGATTTTTCATTTAAATAAAAGTAAATATAATTATTTAACACACACACACACACACACACACACACATATATATATATATATTAAATAACAAAAACAATGTCTGACACAAGTTTATGTCACAACACAGACAACAAGAGACGGAGAGAGAGAGAGATAAAGAGTGAAGCCTTTTCTTCATGTAAGTATCAATATACAAGTAAGGTGACACAAACAAAATATTTTACTTGAGATTTATTTATTGAGAGTGGCAGCAATATTGCATCTTAGAAATAAATCCAGTTCAGTCAGTGTGTTTGAGACACCACCTCAGTTGTTCCATGTAAAAATATTGATGTGCAGACAGAAACACAAACCTGTTGTACTTTTTAATTGTTATAATGTATCTGAGTACAAAAATAGTGTCTCCTTTTCATGCAGAGGACACATCAAATACCCCGTCCCTTGTTTCACCATTACCTATCTTATGAAAAACTGCTTGTTCATATTTTTTTAACGTTTTTTTCCCAACACTAAACAATATATTATATAAGGAAAATAGCACTACAAAATAAAATAAAATAAAAAACACTAAAATGACCTGACATGACACGCTTAGTAAATAAGACATAAGCTACCATTACAGACAAGTATATTGTTTTCACTTTTTTCTTTTCCCTTGTACATTAATGTTTCTGGAAACATTTTTTTATTTTGTTCTTGATAGGAAAACACACTTCTAAATTGTGAAATAGAATTGTCCTGCAACACGTTTAGATGCATCACAAGGGCTTCGTTGATAACTACCTTAAACTGAAGTGTAGAGGTGTTTTTAATGCTTTAAAGATCTTTATTAGCACTCATAGTATACTCCATAGTCTCATGTTGGCCCACTAATTCATTTTGCATGTAAAAGTAAATAAGGCAGAGAATAGCATAAAACACATAATTAGCATTAATAATATAATAACATAGGCTGGAACGTTTCATTTCTGATGGCAGCTAAAATGACACTAGCTTTCATGGTGGTGTACTTGATTTGCATGAAAATAAACGGTTTGCATCCAATGCATAGCAGCAAAGCAGTGGGATGTCAAAGAATAATACATCTCTTTTCAAAGACTCTGAAATGTCTCTTTATCTTTTGCTCGGGGATTTAAGTTACATACTTTCAGCTGTAGCTATATTAAGACCACAGTGTGGGAATGAAAAGTTTCTATTATATATGCAAACATGTTCCCTTTCCCATGAATATAGCAATGTTTGACAGCAAAATCAGGGTAAAAACAAATAAAATAAAATAGAATACATATTTACAACATAAAATAATCATTTCATCTCAAAGCAATGCCCTTGAATCAAGTGTAAGGTTTCAGTCAGTGGACATAATTGAAAAACTAACCGTGGCCTCAGTTTAAACAATAAAATAAAAAAAACAAGTGCCATTATAGCATAAGATAAACTGAATCTTTTCCCACATGAATCAAGCACATTCTAAAGAGTTTGTTCTGATTTTATAAAATCAAGACACGTTTATTTTCAGCGTTCCTTATGCAAGGAGAAAGAATATGTCACCTTTACGTTAATTGATTCCAATGTCTTTTTTGTCATCAATCATCATGGAGAAGTGTTGTCCAGCACCCCTTTCTAAGCCTGTTTTTTCCATAGCTGTGATTGGTGGGCTGTTTCCAGTGCTAGCCTTGTCCGTGGCCACAGTAATGGCAGGAAGCTGGGGGACTCCTCCACTCTGAATGACTGATATTTCATTGTTTCTCATTGCTAAGCCATTAGTTATAGCTGCTGCATATCGGCTCCAGAAGTTCTGGTCCACATTCATGGCCCGCGCTGCTAAATCCTTCTGAAACGCTTCGCTGAATTTCAGGGCGTCACCACCCAAAAGGGCAATTGGGTTTTCCACAGACAGACGTCTACCTCTACGAGCAGGAGTGTTATTCCACATATGGGTGCCCATGTGCACCTGTAGACAAATAGAAATGAAAAAGAAATCAATAACAAATCATTTTTGAGCTATTTGCGGCACATGTGCGTCTGTAGTATCAAGCTTTAAATTGCAAAAATGATGCAAGTTGCAACAACCACCATGTGTTTGTTTGTTTATTTATTTATTTATGTCTTTGATTGACAGTATGGTGGAGAATTGACAATAAAGTACAGGGAGAGAGGGAACATTACTAGGCCCAAGGACGAGCCCAAGCACGGGTCCACACATACAAAACAGCTTTTTACATGTTGGGAACAACACACCATTCAACAATGGCAAACATTTTATGAATACACACATATATATATATATATATATATATATATTTATTTATTTATTTATTATAATTTTTTCCGTCAAAAGATTAAAACACTATATTAATCGTCTTAATATTGTGTATTAATCATCAAACGAATACTAAAATGTGTGTGTACTGTGTGTAGTTATTGTATATATGTATATATATATAAATATATAAATAACAAATTATTGTATATATTTAAGAGAAATATGTTATTTATGTTATTTATTAAAAATTATATAAAAATTATAATAAATACATATACTTGTAAATATTTCTTAAATATATACATGAATGTGTTTGTATTTAAATCAGTAATTACACACACACATATATTAGGCAAACTCAAACATTTATTTTGTATGCAATTAATCACGATTAATCGTTTAACAGCCCTAATATATATATAAGCAATAAATTTAATTTTAAAATGTAAACATAATTTAAAAGCTCACATGTAGTTCATTTAAGTTACTCATTTGTTAAATGAAATATAATAGTGATCACACATACCTTGAGATTACCCTTGGTTGTGAACGCTCGACCGCAGACAGAGCAGCCGAAGGGTTTTTCGCCAGTGTGTGTGCGCTCGTGGATCTGCAAGGCACTGGCAGAAGAGAAGTTCTTCCCACATGCACTGCAGTTGTGTTGCTTAGGGGTCCGTCTGGGAGGGGGTGGTCCAGTGAGTGAGGTGACGCCCGGTATCATCACCTCGGAGCGCGAGGTGGGAGACTGCAGGCCAAATGCAGGGAAAGGCCCCTCTTTTAGCATGTATGGTCTACTGCAAGCATTCATCTCCAGTTTCACCGCAGTCGGCGAATTTTTAGTATCCTGTTCAGTAGACCTTTGAGCATTTTCTGAGAATGAAAATAAAAAAACTGTATAAAATCAGCAGTGAAATTAAATAAACAACTGCCATAATGCTACTGTATGTATTAAGTGTTAAAGGTGAAGTGTGTCTGGCCACACAAAGTGAAACAGAACTGCAATTGTTTTCACAGTTTAATGATTAATAATAATTCAAATTAGCGCCGTCAAATGATTAATCACATCCAAAATAAAAGTTTTCGTTTACATAATATATGCGTGTGTACTGTGTATGTTTATTATGTATATATAAACACACACACATGCAGTATATATTTTGAAAATATTTACATGTATATATTTATATTCATTTAATTTATATTATATATAAATATATTTAATATATAATCAACATATTTTTCTTAAATATACACATGCATGTGTGTGTATTTATATATACATAATAAATATACACAGTACACACAGATATATTATGTAAAATTTTTATTTTTGATGCGATTAATTACAATTAATCGCTTGGCAGCACTAATTTAAATAGATTCATATTTTGTAACATCTTTTCCGGAAACACTCCCCTGTCTTTCATTACTAAAACAAACAGACCAATCCAGCTCCAAACTCACACCAATATTTTCGCTATGTTACAGTGTCAGGCAATATATATCACCACAGTGTTTACACATTTCAGGTGAATTGAATACGGCTTACTTAAAGTTGTCTGCATATTTAGCTAGAATAGGAAATAGAAGAATGACACACTTCACCTTTAAAGCAAACAAAAAAAAGCTTACAAAGAAATAAGCTAAATCAACATGATTTCAGCAGAACTTATTTTCATTATTTTCAAATCAATACAATTTGTAAATCTGAAGTTAACAGAATACATGAAACATTTTTTGTGAACATAACTGGTCAGTGGACTTCTAATTCCCTGCATGCTTAGTTTATGACTGCATTAGGAGGACACATTTTAAAACTAAATGTTATATTTATGGAAATACTTATTGGTGTTTATTTTCAGTTAGGTTATAGATTTAGAAGAGTTTCTGTTATGTTGTAGTCTTTGTGTGGTTACTGTCATTCTAAAGAGTGAAATTTGTGCTTAGGCTGTAGGCTACATGATAACTATGGTGTGTGTGTGTTGCTTCGCTCAGTAAGAATAACTGTTAACGGCAGTACTGAGACTAGTCACGTCTTGTTCTACCCATACATTTCTTATAATAATAATAAATTACATTATATTTAGTACATGCTAACATGTGCTAATGCAAGTAGCATACATTTCGGTTCAACAAAACATTACTTGTTTTAATGGACACGTTCCAGTCTTGTACAACCCTAAAATAACTGTGTGAAAGTTTTTCTCAATTTAATTAGGTTTACTCTGCATTTTTTAGTGTACAGTGTTTTACTGGTATCATATAGCAGTTTTAGCTTACCATGTTCCTTACTGAAACACTGCAAGCTGAAAGTGTTTTCTTTCTTGACTGTAGAGTTAATAGGCTGGATTCCCGTTTGATTAACAGTCACCTCGTTGACTGTATTTGCTGCAGGACAATCTGTTGTTTCAGATTTTACGATAGCTGTTGCCTCTGGGACTTTACAGGAGAGGTTCAGAGAGACTAAGTGCTCATGTTGACCCTCAGGCTGACTGTTGGGATAGGGTGTAATGTGAATTGAACTAGACGCATGTGGCATTAAACTGGTTCTCATGCTGTGGTTCTCCATTTCGCCAGTGGTGGTAGAGCCCAGAGCATGAAGATCGTTATCCATAGGTCCGCACCTGACCATCTTTTTTCCATTTGATTGGCTGAGACTGACGGCTGAGTCGCTCCCAACGCTTTGGGTTTCCGATACACTGGTTGGAAGGGATGAGATAGGTGGTGGACTGTCTGAAAAAGAGCTTAGGGTGTTTTCATTGTTCTCCACAACATCCCCTTCTTCTTCAAATGAAATATCATCAAGACCGTCATCATCATAAGTGCTCATGCTGTCAAAACTCTCCATATCTGTATCTTTCTCATAGATGGTTTCTGCCAGAGGAGTGTTTGGAATCTGGCCACCCATGTGCATGCGTATGTGCTGCTGTAGTACGACAGCATTCGTGAACTTTTTCTGACAGATCGGGCATGAATGCTGAATCCGAAGAGGAGGCTTTGCACGGTGTACACCGAAGTGTGTTTTTAAGTTACCCTTTGTGGTGAACGCTCGTCCACAAACCTTGCATTTAAATGGCCTTTCCCCTGTATGGATGCGGTAATGCATCTTCAGTGCGCTCTGACAACTTAGCACACGGTGGCAGATCACACACTGATTGGGTTCCATCATTTTCTTGTCGATGTTTTCCACAAGCTGTTGGAGTTTCGATGTCTCAGATGTTTGCATAGAGTCTTGGAGACCACCAAATGGGAACTTGGCCTTGAATTGATCTGAGATGAGTGGAGGAGAGGACGACTTAGTATCAACTAAAGGAGCATCAGTGGACTCGGCTACATTTCCCTTAACAGGTTTTTCTGTAGACATGGACTGCAGAAGCAGGTTGTTTGGGTTGTTGACGTTTCTAGTCATACTGTTTGATGGCAGGTGCACTTCTTCTGTATTGAAGCTCTGTATGATCTCTCCTTCTCTGTTTGATTTAGGGGAGGCCGCAATGGTGGACATATCTGTCTCGGTGCCGGTGGGATTGGGGGACGACGGTGCAAGTTCGCCTCTGGCTGGCGACGGCCTGTGTGGAGATCTTTCAGAGGGTGTGCTTGTAAATGAATCACTTAAGCTTTCAATAATTGGTACTGTGGGTGGCAACTGCAGACCCACTGAGGACGGCACTGTTGGAAGAACAGGCTTGCTGTCTAACCAAGTAGGTCCTGCCTTCTCCGGAGGAAAAGACATCCCGTAGGGGATCCCGGAACTGGTAGGGATATTGTCAAGGTATTCTGGGACTGGGTAAGGGTTCATCTGAACGTGAGGGTACTTCTCCTTGTGCCTTTGGAAGTGGACTTTAAGGTTTCCCTTTGTCGAGAAACGGTTGCCACAAATGTTGCATTTGAAGGGCCTTTCGCCCGTGTGCGAGCGCAAGTGAATCTGCAAGGCGCTGTCGCTGCCGAACACTTTAGCGCAGAACCTACACTTGTGCTTAAAGAAAGGGTCCTCGGAACTGGGCTTGCTGTCAAACATTGAGACGCTGGGCAGTTTGCCCTTACGGTACTTCATCATAGCAGCAAGTGGGTCTAATGCACTGGCAGTGGCTGCAATACTGGCCAGTGGATTGGGAAATATGACTCCGTTGGGAGGGCTTTGAGGTAGTAATGGCAGGTTGGCAGAAGGGCTAAGGAGGCTACTCTGGCCAGCTGATAGTGGGCTGGGAGTGCTTATGGACTGGGTGTTAGTAACGTTAGAGTGCGATCCACTACAGGTGGGCAAGAGCGGGGAAGCCCCGTTGTAGCTGAAGAGATGAGGGCTGGAACTTGTTACGGAAGCAGTGGCACTCTCCAGTGCTCTAGAGCTGATTTGTCCACTGCTTGGCTGGGATGACAGCAATGGTGGCCTCGCAAGCATAGATGCCTGGGATACAGAAGCCTGCCCATTCACTGCAGAGGGCATGACCCCAGATAATGGAAGTACAGGGGGTGGAGCGATGCCCTGGAAATTGTAAGTGTTAGAGTCAGAGGGCAGGCTTTTTGAGGCAGGATTAAGGGCGGCTTGCGTAGGCTGCCTATTCATTACAGCGACCTGGCTGCGGATCTGCTCAATGAGCTGTAATTGCTGAACCTGCTGCTGCTGCAGCGCCATCAACTGCTCCAGAATCATGGGTATCGCAGCTGAGTTCAGCTTGCCTGCAGACCCCGCGCAGTGAATGCTCTGGGAAAACTGCGCCACGGCCACTCGGGTGCTGTGAAGAATCTCCAGGGTCACGTTGGTGCTGGGCATGTCATAGTGATTGGTAATAGGTGGTGCAGGGGAAGAGGAGGTGATTTCATTGTCAAGTGGCAGAGGGCTGAGGTTTGATGTTTTATGCTCGGGCAAACTTATATCCATCGGTTCATTCAGGTCGATGATGTGGGTTTCCTCAGGCATCTCGTCGACTTTCTCGGCCAGCTCGCAGTTGAGCTCGCTGGCCTCCATTTCTGCTGAGTCACTGTGGGCGCTCAAGAGGGACTCTGTCGGCGATCCTCGGGAAATGGCCTTCTCTTTGTGCTCCTTTACTATCAGCACAGGGGGGTCTTCCGTGCACTTCTGCTGGTGCTCCAGCATTTCGGACCACTTGAAGAATTCAGCACAGCACCTCTCGCACACGTGCGTCTCCTCGCCTCCGCTGCGGCTCTCCGTGCCGCTGTCCTCCTCATCGCCTCCCCTCAACAGAAGTGCTGAGAGATAAAGACACAGAGAGAAAGCGTGTGAATAGAAATTTCTGAGATGATAGATTTTTCACAGCTATTCTTGGAGGAGTGAACAATATAGATAAACTAAATCAATTGTACCACTTTACCAATTACTGAAAGCCAGCCTCTTTGTGCTCATGCTCCAAAGACTCAGACGATAATTTTCTTTGCACAATCCATCAAATTATGCGACCTATCTATTGAATATACGGGAGCTTAATGAAATTCTATAGGGGATATTGATTTCCAATGTTTTTATACAATTCACAGCTGCACTGTCAGTTGAGGGCAAATTGAGTCTTTGATTGACTAATCTGAACTCTCCATTGCTATCAAACACTCTTATTTCCTGATGAATTTGAAGAACTAATTCCTCTCCACTTGACATTGTTGAGTGAAACAGTTATCTCTCGCTGCTAATGGTGTACAACCTTGACAAAATGGTTTTAGCTTTAAATGTGTAAAAGGCACAGTTAACTTCAAATTGTTTTCAATCACATCATATGAGATCATAAGAAAAGAAAAAATAATCTGTGTCTTTTCTCTAGAAGTCAAAGCCTTTACAGTGTATTTATCTTTAAATAAATCTGTTCAGTGCCATTTTCACTTTAAATCAGTAAATTATTTAACAACAAGAACATTATAAAGTTTACAGCACATCAATATTGGACAAGAACACTCAGCTTCAAAAAATTGTAATTTCAAATCAATTTGTAATGATCATAGAAAAATGAGTATTTGTCATAAATAAATCAGCAGCATCTGAAAAGATGTTTTGTTCTGATTTAGAAAACATTTAAAAGACAGGTTACATCAGCTTAAACTGTTATAGGTTGTTGGCTCACTGATGAGCGATTAAGGGGTTGGGTTTAGGTAATTTATGCACTTGTCAGAATTTTTCAGAGAAAAATATACACAAATAGATTTACACATAATAAGTTTGGTGAGATGGCAAAGGGTATAAAAAATGTAAGCCATTACTTCCTTTTTTCTGTCTGTTTGTATTTGTGTGTGTGTGTGTGTGTGTGTGTGTGAGTGTGTGAGTGTGTGAGTGTTTTTTTTTTCTTTTCTCTTTTCTTTCCTTTTTTATTTTTTATTAATCTTTTTATCATATTTTATAGTAATAGAAAATGCCATGGTAGATTGTCTGGGTGTATATACTGTATGTTTCTTTATTACCCCACTTTATCACCTTGATGTTGCCACACTGAATAAGGATAAAATTGTTGGATCAAAAAATTCAGAAAAAGTGACAATGGGAAAGAGAAATGAGTCAAGAGAGGGTGACAGAATATCTGAATAATTTTGTGGTCAGGTGTTGTTGTGTTTCCTCTCAGTTTTTGTGAGCCTTCCTTAGAGTAGTTACAATGTGGGTCATTTGCTCGTCTAATTCCAGTAACTGTGTGGGTGGTCTGAAAACTCTTAACACCGAAAGGTGAGAGCTAAATGAAACTGATCTAGTGAGGCAACCAATTAACTTAAGGCCGTACTACAAATCTTAAAATGTTCACAGATAAGTCTTTACAGATATTAGCATTTACTGAATAGTCCAAATAGAATTTTAAAAAATCCTATGGCGTCCCCGGTGAAAAGACCGACAAAACTGTGTTCATGAGATCGATATATCAAATTCTTAAATCAGAAAAAAGACATTCTGTGGGGCCCTGCTGCATGAGCCACTACAAAGATTAAAAACTTGGGAGATTCCTAGGGTGCTCAGCTGGTAACCGTGGTTTTGGTAGCTAGCTGGATCATTTCGACATGAGACAGACAAAGGTTACAACATAAGAGTCTTAGAATAAATTTCTCAGAGCCCAAGAGCAGAAAGCTAAAATGCCATTAGACAGTCGTTACTGTAGAGGCCTGATGAATGGCGTTTGAAGGCGAAATGAAAGATGTACAAGGGCAAACACGAAAGTCAAAATGATTGTGTTGACGTCGACAAAATAAGAGAAAACAATCAGCTAAGTACCTATTGCATACATGGATAAAACTGTGAAGTCAAATCATTCATTTTTAAATTAATTTAAAATATAAACACAATATAACTTTAATTCAGTTAGAAAACAAAATGCCAATTAGTATTTTAACAGATGTAAATTACAAGATGTAAGTTACTTTAGTTTGTTAATAATATTTTCTTAAATATTTTGAAATACCCAGTGTGTTTGAGCTTAATCTAAAATTTCTGCAGTTATTGCACATTATTTTTAGGTAATTTCAGAATACTTCTGCAGATGTTTTATTTTCTAAAAAAAGTAATTTGTTCAAAGGTTTAAAAAAAAAAGCTGTTATGTGCAATTATTTGTTTGGCCTGTTGACGAAAGTAGTCGTTTTTATTTGATTAACTGGTTAAAAAAAAAAAAGAAACAAATGCCAAAAAACTAACCCACATTTTAAACTTCATGTAAACGTTCAAGATTTAAAAATGATTCATGATTGCTGCATCAATATTGTTGCATCAGGTTTTCACTCGAATCTTTTAATTACTCTTCTAACAGATCAGGCCTGATTATAATGGATTCATCTGATTAAAACTGATCTAAAGAACAATAAACGTCTTTCACTGTCTGTTTTCAAACCATACTCTGATTCTCCTCTTTTAGGTCGATCTTTGTGTTGTAGTAAATACTTTAACGCGATTTAAATTAAGACACAACTTCGACACCAAACCAAGTGTGAGGATTTTTCATGTGGGCACGTAAGTAACTTCATTACCATGACAAAAGGAATTATTCTCACGCAAACAGACGAATGTTGAAGGTTTTGTTTGGGTCTTGCAATAGGACACTTTTGTAGGTTTTGCAGTTCTTTTATTTTGCAGCTTTATCAAAAGCACGAATAGATGCACAGCTCTAATCTGCCGTTACTGATTATAGCCTAATTAATAATTCATTTTAAATCATGTTAAATCTTTTTTTCTTTCGAAAAACAGTTTAGCCTATATGAAACACAAAAATAAATAAATAATGGCCTATACGTGCACAGTTCCTAATTAAGCAAATTAAATCGCTGAGAGCATTTTATGTCCTTAAATGCTGAATTACTTCTAATGAATTTAACATAGTTAACAATTGTTAGCAAAGAGCTAGAATACAGAAAAACACCCACTAGAAATTACGGCTGTATTATTTAGGAGAAAAAAGGGTGTTCGGCATTTTTGTCAAATGACACATAATGAACGTTTAACACGAAATTTCCAAAAGCACATAGGACAAGTTTCATGTATTAGGAATAAACGCAATTTAGGCGTGCTTTATGATGCACTCTTAAAAATAAAGGTTCGAATAGAATTTTACAATCATGTCATAAGAGAACCTCCACAAGTAACTTTTTATTCTCTGATTCTTCTGAGAACATCTATGTAGCAAGTTCTTTAAAGAACACAGAAGCCTAACATTTAGAACTTTCTTAATCTCAAAAGAACCATATACAGTTAAAATGGCTCTCTGCTGAACCTAAAAACCACCGACAACCTTTATTTCTTAAGGGTGTAAAACTTTGTCTTGAGTTCCATCTAGTCTGCTAAACTGAACACAGCACCGTATAAACTTACATATGCTTCCTAAATCAAGTTCCTTTTTACTCTAAGATTATTTCAATGTTCCGTTCTATGCCATGCATCCTATAGCGTGTTTTCAACACCACTCGAAATGAAGCATAAAACATAGCGAAATTCCGACAAAAGAAACTTATATCTAAAGAGGCGAATAAAAGACTCGTATTTCAAATCACATACCGTTATCCGGACTTTTGTCCGACTGTGCTCCCTCTTCGTCCGATCTGAGATGCTGAGGTTTCGCTTGCTTTCTTCGGGACATGTCTCTGCGCTTCGCGTCGGCGCTCCGATCTGCAGAAACATCGGACGCAGGCAGTCCCGTACAGTCCCGGGGTCAGTGAATAAGAGATATTAGATGTTGTTACCGTTGTGCAGATTGCGCATGTCGGCGTTATAATGATAGAGGGTCATGTATTACGTTGCGCTGCATGAGGGATTGGCCGCACGCCAGTAGACACTCTCTCTGGATATGGAAATGAGGGATGGACTGAGTAATTAGCCCGTTTCACTTCCTCACTTTTCCCCCTTTTGCTCTCTGTTCACGTAGGACCACAAACTGGACGCAAACAAGTGCGTCTACAGCTCTGGTGGCACTTCACATGGCGTAAAGTCCATCCGTAGTTTGTTAAACATCACCGTAAGTACGGAAAGCCAGCTTTGTCACGCTCACACGCCTTCTTTTCACATAAATGACAGTATGAGTTACATTCAAGCACCTTTTAAACAGGCTTTCGACGTGTATTGATTCTAGTTTAAGCATAGCTTTCCATCAGATAAGTTTTAATTTTTACATTCACGTAAGAAAAGTTTGTTCTGACAGGCGAATATCTGGCTACCTATTATGACAGCAGTTGCCTCGGTAAATAGTTGGCTGTTATTTGAAGGGTTCGGCTAGTCTAATTAAAGCTTAACCCCCCACAGGAAGTCAAAATAAAATGTTGACGGTTTTTAAAGGTAGGTATACTTTCGAACAATCTTTCAATAACCACAAAAGTTAGATTACAAGTTAGCACACTAAATAGACAGCCGCAAACAGTCGCGTTCGCCTGAGGAGGTCACCATAGCAACAGCAGGCTGCTCGAACGCTTTCCGTTAGGATCTGTATGGGACGGTACGTCGACGAAACATAAGTAGCCTAACTTACTGCCATCATTTATGACTTTACATATATTTACATACCACAGGTATACCACAGAAGTGGTTTAAAGTTTTCAAGTTTAAAATTTTGAATTACGGGGGGGGAAATAAACAATTCGGTTTCGTGAGAGGAACGTGCGCGGAACGGGCGCGAAATCCATAAAGTTACTGAGGAACGTCAAGAACGTAGTCGAATGATTCGCACACCGTTAAGGAGTGTGTTGGCAACAAACACCGCTCGTTCTGTTCTCGGCCGGTCCGTCTGCTCCTCACTCATGCCGAGGACGCATCCTCCATAGTTCGTCCAATTCAAAACTACGCCCGTTCTTCCAGAGTCCGATAAGGTGGATGTCTTCATGCAGGAGAGGAAGCTAAACGGGCGTTCGCTGATTTTCTGCTGCAAATGTGCGTGTAAACCCCAGCAGAAGTCCTGGAGAGATGCAGGAGGGCTGTTCTGTGCAAGTTTATTGCATTAGGCTACCACTAGGATATCACAGAACGATGGTCCCCGGTTCAACCTGCTCTTTTTTCTTTTTACTTTTTTGCCTAAGTTCACATCTGCTACGAAACCGACTTCACAAGGAGCAAAAAATAAGTTATGGCACTTATTTTGTGATCTGTGGTGTAGTGGCATATAAACCTAACACGGTAAACTTCAGTTATGTGTCTATCATGATATTGAGCTGCTCTCATGGGATCAGACAACATTCACATCTGACCAGTATCGCTGGTGTATAGCGGCCAAAGGGCTCTAAATCAGCGATACATCATTTCCATTACAACACAAGTAGAACAATATATAAGCCTATTGATCGGCGTCTCTGTTACTCTTCTGGTGTAGAGAGATAAGCGCAATATAATTTCGTTTGACCTATCTGTATGGCCAAGTGATGGATTGCCAGGGTAACCGAGGGCTTTTATCACAAAACTCTCCCAATGATGTACTATTGATTGTCCTTAACTAGCTTTTCTGGCAAAAATCAAAAGTCCCTTCCTCGCCATCCTCTTCATTATCAATAAAATTACAAAGTGGTGGGAATTGTCAAAATCCACCCCCAAGGGAAGTCTTTAAAACGGCTGCTGTTATCCCGGCTTTTCTGTTATCCATGCCATGTAGGATTAGGAACAGGCTTTTCAAAATGAGACAAAATGATCAGACGAAGAAGAGCGCCCAGAAGGACGAAATATTTAAAATTCTGCATATGACACGCTTAATGTTTGTACCTACAGGGAATTTTTGCCCGTGCGGTTGTTAATTGTGTTTTTGTTTTATTTTGCGTGCTGTTTTTTTCTTCACATTCCCCATCTGCTTTCGTAAGAATGCGACAAGCCAGATTTAAATGAACTAGTCATCAAAGATATAGCTTTTTCTACTCTATATCACCTGGTAATCATAGGTTATAGCTTCTCGAAAATGCATGCGATGAACATTTTAGCTTTTTTATTTATAAGCATCCTCTCAGACGGTGCAGAAAAACAGCGTTTTGGTTCAAGCGAGTTGTTTTCCGCTGGACAAAAAAAGAAAGAATTCTCTCCAGGTCTGCGTTTGGTGAGATTTATCATTTTCTGTCAGTTAAAACAAAATCATGTTTAGAATCTGTTCATGCTCCATGCTATTTCTCGGTTCCTTTTAGCCCCGAATGCAGCTTTTTAACCAAGAACATATCCCGCACCTAAAAAACATCTTTCCCTACTCTAAACACGATGAAGAGGGTTTGACTCCGAGTATAAAGCACATCATCACAGATAGATCAACAAATGAAGTGTCAGGGTGAAACTACATGAAGAACAAACAAAGCAGAGACGGGCCAGCTAGATGGACAGATGTGAGATAGCACTGTTCTATGTGCCGAGGGCCTCTGGAAATTTCTGATTGGTTTAATTTACCACATCTAACGCGGCTGCTTCTCAAGTCCGCGACTTTTATCTAATGCTGTGAACCTCTATTGATTTCTCTTCTCTATCTTTAAT
Organism: Labeo calbasu; assembly: GCA_019740295.1. Taxonomy (NCBI): domain Eukaryota; kingdom Metazoa; phylum Chordata; class Actinopteri; order Cypriniformes; family Cyprinidae; genus Labeo; species Labeo calbasu. Next base: position 9,910 of record JAHKKF010527981.1, on the reverse strand, counting down.
GCAGGACTGGAGCAAAGAGAGCAAAAAAAGCACTTGCTAAATGGAGGACTACTTTGAGATGGCTGCTATTCTCCGGCTTATTGCCTCCTGTCGGCCATGGTTTCACATGAGGTCCGGGGTGTCAGGTCCGCTTCCACCAATAAAGGCTGTGATTGACACTAGCGGGAGAGACTTGAGCTGGGAAAAGAAACTGAATCTCAATGTATGAGGGGTGAGTCAGGGTCTATTGTGAGGCCAGTTGGACCTGATACATCTAAGGCGAAATAAACGTTTTTCGCTGTGAGATACGGGTCCCTTGGCAATGCCGTGGTACAGTCTTGAAAAAAAAATACCGTTGCACTTTTACTGTATATGCAGAGATCAGTGTTTGCGCTGCTTTTTGCAGTGTGCCTTGATATGCGACCGCATGTAGTGATTTCACCCCCGTACTTACGGTCATTTACAAACACTTCTGCAAAAGCGCTTCGCTGAATGCGTACACAAAGTTTTTGCTTTGTAAACAACCGTGCAATGAAGATGTTTCAGTTCTGTTAACCCGAGTCACCATGACAACAGACTATTTTTATGAAAGACAGCAAATTTTAGGCACAAACAGGATATTATGTATTCTATGTTCTCGAGGGAATAACGAGCAAAAACAAGAGTAACGCCAGTAAAAACAGTAGTTAATTACTGGCTGTGAGTGTGTGCAGTCTGAGATGGCAGAGGGAAGACTTCAGGCGCAAAGTAATTCACTTACATTTATGACCTGAAAAAGAACAGACCCTGCTATTAGCATTTATTGGCATGCTATAGAGGAAAAGCATGTAACAAATGAGTTTAATCTCCATCAGCTCAGATTCTCTGAACGCTTCACAGGAAGTATCTTCTGACATAGGATGCGTAATCTAATCCAAAGGTAAAACTAGTGTTAGACATGGAGAGTCTGTTGATTTAGAAATGTACTATTGAAATTACAGGACGTATTTTAGACAAATATAATATCTGTGCATTGGTCGGTAGATCAGCGTTTAATAATGCGGTCTATTGGTCCTTAGGGGGATATATTAGGAATGTGAAATACTGCATATGCCTTATGAAGTTATAGAGTGTCTTTGCAAGACATATTAAATGTATATAGGTCAATGACAAATGTAGAAGTCAAAGATGATGAAACTTTAATAATAGATTCATTAATTAACAGAAATGTACTTTTTATTGACTATTATGATGAAGGTACCATCTAAAAAGTAATTAAATAAAATATATTTACAGTATAACCTGAATACACACAAGCATTTTGCAAAAAAAAAAAAAAAAGTAAAAAAAAAAAAACATATTTTCAAGGTAATTTTTTTACATATGTGATTATTTTTTTCAATTAATATATATCTACAAACACATGTATATAACACAGTCCTTTCTGGGATATAATTTACTAGTTTGTTGTTTTCTTGTCACATGACAACAGAATGGATTCCTGCTTGTTGGTTACACCACACTGGCTTTGATTCGGCAGACAGAAATGTTTCAGATATATTGCTTAAAAACAAAAATGCTTCACTGCTTATTTTTATTTAAATAACCAAACAAATAACTTTAACTTTAACAGTCTTTATGGCAAAGGTTTTTTTTTTTAAATTTCAGAGATTAAAATTTAAAATTAAATCTGACATGTCAATACAGGAATTTAAAAACATACTGACAATCATAGAAGATGTGTATTCATGTAAATATATTGAAATTTTAAATATTTTCTTAGATCCAGATGAAAGTTATTATGATTGGTTGTAATACAAATAAAATTAATGATGTGTAAATTGTAAACATTAACCAAATGCGGTTATGTAAAATGCAATCTTTTTTTTTTTTTTTAAGTTTGGATGTATTCTATAATTAAATAGAAAAATCTGTAAGATCTGTAAGTCAGACCTCACTGACAGCTCAATAAAGGAGCATATGGGGGGACATCTAACCTTCCATGTCCAAAATTACTCTCTCAGTTGGAGGCTGGGGACAAGATAACGATTAGGAAGCTGTTTCCCTGAACATGCTGAGAGAGATGCAAAACCAGGTTAGCATGATCATCCGTCATCTAGTGGCTTTGACTTAAGCCTGTTGCCATTGAATAGTCCTCTGAATGCATAAACTAAAGGTTAGCGCAAAGGTGCCCGGGGCCATGATTGTTGCTGTCTTGACAAAGTAAAAGAAATTAATGGCACAATCTCTTGCGTGCCACTGGCCTTAGATCACAGATGCTTGTGACATTTACAGTTAACGATTGTAAAAAGCTGTCAGAAGTAAACAGACAGTGACTAGCGGACGTGTGTGCCTAGTTTATGAGTCACCTCTTATGTGAGTCTCCCAGCATTCTGCTGTAAAACCACAGACAAAAGTTCAGTAAACCAAGAGCAACAGGAGCAGAAAGGCAAAGTCTAACTTTAATTTAACAGCAGAATGAATAACAAATGTCACACTGACCTGGACAGTACAGAATATCTGAAAAACAATCACCCTGATTGGTGTAACGAGATCGAAACTGTTTAGTAAACTACTATCCGGTTATAAATCGAGGTCTGTTCAGTGTGTATACATATGAAAATAATAATCATCTGTGATATTTTATCACTATGAGCTGAACTTCATGTGCATTTGCTTGTTCATAACAGACCGTGGCACCTCTAAGTCGCCATAAGCATCTGTGTGTACACTGAAATGAAAAGAAAAAACAAGTCTTTGCTCGATTTTTATGTGAGTGTTGACTGAAGAGTGGGCTCCATCTGTGTAAACTCTCTGAAATAGTGACTTCCTCTCCATGTCTTAAACAGACGCTTGAGGCAAACCGCAGAGAAGTCACCATACATGTCCCTGATGGAAGAGGACCTGAGATTACCTCACTGTAGTCTAAGATGTTCTCCCTTTGGACGTTTTTGGAATACTTACAATGTAAGGAATACATCTTACATATATCACACTTTGAGATCTGACCATTTATGATCTCACGGCTTTGTTTAAAAGTAGACAAAAATAGCTTTTGTTGTTATAGGTCACTCAGGGCACTTCCTGTTTTCCTCTTTTAAAACTATCTCTGAGCACTATTATGCGTGGAAGCGGATGGCACAGCTTTCTCTAAATGTGCTGAATGAGACTATGTCTATATTGTGGCCTCAGACATTTTCAAATGAATTTTCCAAATGCACATCACTAATATGTGAACTAATTCAATCTGAAAATGTCCATTATGCACAGCAGAAGTTTCAGAAGATCATTTCAGATCACGTCCTCTTGTTTTATATCATTTACATTAACAGTAATAACTGTTATTATCACTAGTAATAACAAAAATGAATATTATTGTTGTTATTATTATTAGTGTTATTATCATCATCATTATTTGTTTTATGTTTGCAGTGCAATAAAAAGTGTTTGAGAATTTGCCATTTTCAAAAAAAAGTTTTAAAGTTGTCGATTTTAATTTAGAAAACAATGCATTGTTAATAATGACATAAATAGTCTAGTATTATTTATGCTGAGTTACACCTGAGGTAACTCTATGTGAACTTGAGAGGAACTGACTTCATACATCCACTAAAAATGATCTTGAGACAAGTTATTTTAAAAGTCATTGCAGAACTTGCATTGAAAAGTGAAGTTAGTTCTGAGAAAATGTCTGGCATCGTTTCTTGCTACTTGGTTTGATATTTTCTGTCTAATTCCATCAGGTGTCTGAATACTTTTTGTGGCCACTGTAGTACAAATTAAGATTTTTTTTTCAGTGGAAGCCTTGACAATTAAAATAAAAGTGTTACTTAAGTGAATAAGCAGAATAACCAGACAGTGTAAAGTACGTAGACACAGTCAGTCAACAGTGTAGTGTTTGCCGTCTGTCTGGTCCGACATTGAATTGGTGAAGCTCAGTCATATCAACTAATTCTCATGGCACAGAGAAGACACATATCTCACTGCACCGTTAACGCAGAACAAGGCCAGCGTCATTGGCTGTTATTTTCCCAAAGGGTGAAAAACCTAAAGTCCCATATGTGAGACATGGTCAGGGAGCTTAAACAAACAAATGGAAGCAGGCGGTGGTGTATAGATGACAGGCCGTAATCCGCACATCATGGAAGAACGTTCTTAAAATAGAAAAAATTGAAGTGAAGGCTACTACTGTGGTAACCTGAAATTTCTGGTTAGGGATCGACTTCCTCCCCTCACATCCTTATGTGACTCATTAAGAAAGCTGAGAGAATGACTGATTCGAGATTAGATCTGAAAACAGCAGCGCTTACAAGCTTCAGGAGCAAATGTCAGGACGGTGAATAAGAACAATGAAGCTCAGTGCGATAAGATTTACAGATGTTTTTATGAGGCAGTCCCTCTTCGTATATTCCTGTGTTTTTTCTCGCTCACCCTCTCCCTCTCCCTCTGAAGAAAATGTGCGCTACGTGTTCGAGCCTTTTTTCCTGGGAGCAGCTCTTTAATCGTTGCCTTGGCTTTGACTTCCTAACGGTTGTAAACAAATGCAATTTTGCATTTCCTGTAGTCTAGACACAACAAAAGAAGCGTTGGCAAGCCAAGTCCCAACACATGCTGTTTGCATAGCAGCTAACGGATTCCGACAAAACTTTTGAGGAAGAAACGATGCGAACGCAGGGTGTCGATAGCAGCCGCCGTTTTAATAAAACAATATTTGCCAGGTCTTCCCAAAATAAGATTGGTGCACTTGGATACTCTTTTTTTTTGCCAGATTAAAATTCCCTTGTTTTGTAGTTAATGCTTCCGTTCGCCTAATTCGCTTAATATAAAAGTAGTATTAATTTATCCGATTCTTTTATCCGAAGCGCCTCACAAATGAGAAACAATAGTTTTTTAATTGTTTCCCTGCGAACAGGAAAATGCGTTCACCCGTTTCAAAGCTCGAAAAACTACAAACAAGCCTCTTGGGTGAAAAATATAGCCCTGGGAAAGTTTAGTCTAATATCTGTGCTCACCAGTATTTTTTGTCTGCGTTCTACAGAAAATCTACTACAAAAAAACACACACACACACACACACACACACACACACACACACACATCTCAGGATTGGAGGACAAAGGCATGCTCCGGCCATACATCTGTGAGTTTTGAAACAAAGCTTTGTTTGTAAGCTTCAGTCACTTGTGCTCATGAAAGCAGACACTTACTTGAAAAACTTTCCTTTTTTTTCCAGGGAAACACTCTAAACCAACATCCTGGTATAAATTTGCAAAACGCAATACAGGCCGGATTGTGCGCGGGACGGACGCGGGGCGCATACAAATGGCCCCCCGTCTAAAGTACCCCCTGTTTCTCTTCGGCCTCAGAAGGTAATGTACAATAAATCAACAAAAGAGCATTAATGCCTCCGTCGAGTATAGGAGAGGCTTCTGTTATTGTGCCTTTTTTTTTAAGTATTTAATTGGAAGGGTCCCTTGAAACGTTACACGGCTCCTTCAGATGACTTTTCCCCAAATCTAAGAAAAGATTGATAAGAATTTCTTTCCTCCCTCTCTTAAATCTCTTCAGCTTTTTTTTCATCCCTCTCTCCCTTTCAGGAGCGCCTGCGTTTTTTACCGAAGGGAGAATAAAGTTTCAAGTGCATGGCATTTGAAGGTAAGGGAGTGAAATCGGAGGCTGGTCGTTGGGGATAAGGCAAGGCTGGGAAAGAGGGAAGTTGGCAGTAGTGCCCAGCCAGACTCGGTGCCTTGAGCTCCCCCCTCCCTGCACCAGGTGTCTGCTACATTTAAATGATACTATTATTCATAGACAAGAGAGCAGGGTATTAAAAGTCCCCCCAAAAAATCATTTGCAATTGAATACAGATATAATCCTGGAAATATAAGTCTCCATTTAGGCCTTGCCATTAAGCTAACAAGGAGCCCTTTGTACAACATGTGTGTATTAATCACGGTCAGGGGAAAGGGGCAGGAAGAGAGAGAGTGGGAGAGAAAATAGAGAGCGAGTGAGCGAGGGAGGGAAAAAGAGGGAGAGAGAGAGAACACCATTCGTGTGTGTTCACATGCAAATTGAAATGTTGCTCATCAAAAACGAGCTTATCACTTTCCCTCTTGTTCTCGGCAGACTCGGCGGGCCGGCGCGCACCCGAAGTGCTTCGAATGGGGATAAACGGAAAATTTATTTGCATTTGTGAAATTTCGACACACACACACTTGATTTCTTTCAGCTGCGCGATCTGAAGTGCACGAGTCCATGCGAGACGTAAAGGAAGCACACACTGCGTGCAGATGTCACAACGACACGCAGGAATTCGTACAATGAGCCCGGGTTCCTCAAACCTACTGTGTGGGTTTCATTTTCCCGCAGATCACTTTGATTTGTGCACTTTTTCAATGTGGCAAATAGAGATTTTGGAGGGCCCTCGAGGCGGCCCCCCCAATGCCCCTTACAAAACTCCTCTCCGGCAATCATTACATCACCATTTCTCTAAGCCGATTTTCAGCAAGTCTGGCTCTGTTATTAAAATAGTAATTAATTTTTGTCGGAGGGAACAAAAGCAACTTTTTTGTCCCCCACCAAGTGGCCCTCAAGAGGGCAGGGGTGTCGGTGAGGTCCTTTCTATCTAGTCTACGGCCTCTAGACGTAATCCCCTCTAGTCTGGTACAGTAAGAGCGCTTTGATAATGGGACAGAAGCAGACACCCGCGCCGGATCGATCTGGATCTTGGGATGTGTTTGATAGGCTGGTGTCACAAACAAGTGTGGCTCAACAATAGCATCCGTGAACTGAGTTAGAACATCTTTTATCTGCACAATAGATGAATCATAAAACAGAGTTACACACTCCACGAACGTGACCCTGTTGCACAGGTATATTTGTAGCAATAGCCAGCAACACATTGTATGGGTCAAAATGATCAATTTGTCTTTTATGCCATAAATCATTTGGATATTAAGTAAAGATCATGTTCAGTGAACTTAATTTTTGATTAATAGTATGCATTGCTAAGAACTTCATTTGGACAACTTCAAAGGCAGTTTTCTAAACATTTAGATTTTGCACTCTCAGATTGCAGATTTTCAAATAGTTGTATCTCAGCCAAATATTGTCCTATCCTAACAAACCATACGTCAAAATTGACCCTTATGGCTGGTTTTGTGGTCCAGGGTGACAAATGCTTTTGCAGTACAGACTAAAGGGGCTAAAAAATTCATCATCATTATTCACCCTCAAGTTGTTCCAAACCTGTATGAGTTTCTTAAGATAAACAAAAGAAGATACTTTGAAGAATGTAGACGGTAGCCATTTACATCAGTAGTATTTTTTTCCATACTATAGAAGTCAGTGACTTCCGTCAACTGTTTGATTAGCAACTTTCTTTAAAATATCTTCTTTTATGTTCAACTCATACAGGTTTGGAACAAGTGGAGAGTGAGTAAACGATGACAGAATTATCCCTTTAACTTTCGCCATATGGTACATGGGGAAGTATTGTGGGAACTATATGGACACGGCTTAGTATGTTCAATATGACTAGTGTCCTGAAACAGCGCTGCCGGACGTTTCCATAGCAGATTAAGTGTTCATAGTGAGGAGGTGCGGGGGCTTACGGGTAGAATCACTTTCGAGTGAGCGAAATTCAAGATCGAATTTTCCTTGGAAACACCAATCATGTTTAAAATCCATGTTGGAGAAGATTGAGGAGGAGAAAAAAACCCTAAGGAATAAAAGTTGACTTTGAGAGCCTTTGAGTTTCCCGGACAGCCCATCTGCCATAAAACACCATTGTAAAGCTGGACGCGGGTCCCCGAGATTGATGACTCCAAGTCTTTCAAAAAGCTGTTTGTATAAGTGGAGTTATGCTAAAAATGCGGCAATAGTAATATCGCGGCCGTTCATCCGAAACAGAGCATTACTGCAATGATAAACATTGTGTTTGACTTCATGGATTTAGTCAGCTGGTGTGCTTGAAAGACAGAGGGAAAAAAAGGGGGTGGGAAAACATTTGCCTTTCTCCAAAATTAAGTCGTTATTTCACACAGCCATAAATGCGTGTCCCGAGTTACTCTGGCAGTCTCGGCTTCCCGTCAGATCACAATGGAGATGTCAGGAGATCATCTCTGAACACAAGCATATCCGCCCCTTTCCCACCGCAACACGTCAGAGCGTTTACATCTTTCCATATGAACTCTGTCGTGCCGTAGTGATGTCATGAGGATTCGTTTTTTAAGGCGAACAGCCTCATTAGGAAGTAATATTGTTAGATGTATTGGGTTATAAAAATGTTTACAGATTTATCTCACCTGTAAAGAAGCAACAGGTCATAAAACACTTTGTTTTTACATGCTCTCTGTCTTCCCCATGAAAATGACTTTGATTTTTTTTCCCCCCTACATTGTGGACAGCTGGGGCAGGGGGAGCTTTTCAGGATTTCACTGCATCTCGGTGTGTCCAAGCAATAAGTGTGGGGCCAGTGCAGTAGTCACTGCAGGATTTAAAAAGACTTCCTCATGCAGAAATATTTAATCTCCTTTCAGAAAATAAAAGAGGGAGAGGGGGAAGAAAACCCACCATGAGATTTTCCGTTCTTTATTACTTGTGCAGTATCAAAGAGATGTACATCATAGTTAGTCACTGCTCGCCTCGAACAAAATTTCTTTAAAGTGTAAAAGTCAGATTAGTTTAAAAAAAAAAAAAAACATTCTAACACTTGTGAAGTGTTGCAATAAAATTTCAGCTTTAATTTCAGTGATTTAAATTCAGTGTGTAGACATTTTCCTTCTTTTTAGAAATTAATGTATTTATTAATTTTTGCAAAAAAAGTGAGTTTTCTGTGTGCACATATTAATACTTTTCTTTCATATCATAATCATTTCTTATCAATTTCTCCTGTAATTTTAACAGTAATACTAAAAATGATATAAATAGAGGTTATGTGTAAAATAATCATACACAGTATTGAATAAATAATAAATCTAATAATATATATATATATATATATATATATATATATATATATATATACATATAACTTTGCAAAATTATTTATTTATTCATTCACTTATTCCAAATAAATACATATTTATATAGACACTATATATAGACACTTTCTGGTTCCCATTTAGTAGAACAGGTCTGTAAAAAGTAATGAGTTTCATTCTTTTGGCCTTCTGTCCACACTGAGACAGTGTTTTTGTCAAGGAAAACTTAGCTTTTTTAAAACACTTTCCAAAGAGGAAAGTAGTGTGGATGAAGAGCATTTTGAAACTAGTACTAGTTCTGTCAATCGAAAAAAAAAAAAACTATTTAATCACACATTTTTTTCTGAAATTAATTGCAATTAATCGCAATTAATCCCTCCAAACATTAGGTTTTTAAATATACTTTTATACTGCAAAAATATCACATTCAGTCTTCAAATGAATGTAGAAAGAACATAAAGACAGTATATTTTTAATATTTGTGTAAAGGCAAGTATCACTGATACCAATACTACTAATGTCTCTAAGAAATTGTTCTTTTTTCCTAATATTTAACCACTGACAATAGCCATTCAACATTACAGTATAACTGAGAGCTATCAATTTGAACATTTATTAGACTTAAAAATGAACAACTTCTAATTTAAGTGAACTTAAAACGATAACCCATAAAACACAAACCCATTATAATACATATCTCCAATGTGCTTTGTTTTAATGCTCTGCAATGTCTACACACTGGAAGATGCATTAAATGCATTAAATTACCATATGTGACCCTGGACCACAAAACCAGCCATAAGGGTAATTTTTTTTTACATTTTTACATCAAGCCTCAATAAATAAGCTTTCCAGGATGTTTGTTAGAATAGGACAATGTTTGGCTGAGATACAACTGAGATACAACTATTTGAAAATCTAGAATCTGGGGGTGTAAAAAAATCAAAATAAGACAGAAAATAGCCGTTAAAG
>JAHKKF010527980.1:18795-34726 GCA_019740295.1 Labeo calbasu | reverse complement strand
TTTTTTTTTTATATCTGTAATTGATCAACTAGCCTTTTCCCCTGTGTAGTAAACAATTTGATGTTACCGACGCTTACTGCGCCCCTTTTTTTAACTGAGGGTTGAATCACGTTCAGGGGGAAAGAGCCAAGACAACCCCCATCCTCATTTGATTTCTTGGAAAGCTCTTAACATTGTATATGAATGAAGAACTGTGACTGAGTACTGGAACACTGTTTATGCATTTTTTTGTAAGCCAAGATTTTATGCGCCGTTGGGTGAGTCTTACTTAAAATGTCCCGGTCAGCCCAAATTCAAAAAAGACAAAAATCTTTGGATCTTGGGATGAACCTTGACATTTCTTTGTAAAATGCACCCGTTTAGGCAACTGGAATTAGACATTTATGTTCCCCTTTCTTTTATTTGTTTAGCTGGATCACTGGTTGTGAGTGAATGTGTGTGTGCGTGTGTGTGCGAGCGCGTGTGTGTTCCCGGCAGACTCAATCTCTCACGGCTTTAGGTGTCAGTACTCTATGCTTGTGCATCCTGTGAGAAGCTTCTCTGCAGTCAGTGGAAATGTTCCTTGTAATACTGTGCATTTAATAAAAGTGGTATGTCTTACTACATCGTTTATAATGTTGCAAGTTATATTCATACCTTATAACAACGACACAGATGCAAATATATATAGAAAGAAATAAACGCACATATGCACACCCACACAGACATATATGTGTGTATACATATATACCGCTGTTCAAAAGTTTGGGATCAGTAAGAGTTTTTTTTTGTTTTTTTTTTAAGAAGTATCTTATGCTGATCATGATTGATCATTAAAACCGAAAAAGAAAGTAATACTGCAATATATTATTGTAAGCTAAAATACCGGTTTTCTATTTTAACCCTTTAACTGTCACTCCCATTTTTTAAAACCGACATAAAAATGCACTATCCAGACTTCAGTTTTTATAATTCATGAATGAAAACATTTTGTAATTTGATGTACATTTTCTGTGGTAATGCAATGTCTGATTTTTAAATGCCTTTCAAAGGATGAATTAAGATTTTGAACTAATATATTATTTCTTATGATTTCTATTGCGTGATAGGGAAAAAGGCAACGAAGAAAGTCTTTTGTGACAAAGGTCAGAACAGAAAGTAGATTTTTTTTAAGTTGCACTCTTGACATATATTAATCTATTACTTTTCCTACATAATTTCTATCACAAAAAAATGGTCAAATATCTATTTAGGAGTCTTAGACCTTTCCAGCGATGTACAGTTTGTCATGATTTGATTAGGATTTATTTGTTTTATGGTGAAGTAAACTTGACAGTTAAAGGGTTAATGTACTTTAAAATATAATTTATACATGTCATGCAAAGCTGAACATGCTGAAATCCTTTAGAAATCATTCTAATATTTATTTTCAATGTTGGAAACAGTTGTGATGCTTCATATTTTTTAAAACCTGTGATACTTTTTTCAGGATCTTTTTGATGTATAAAAAGTAAAAAATAACAGCATTTATTCAAAATAAAAATATTTTCTAACAATATGTCTTTAGTATCAGTTTGCATCAATTTAATAAAATTTAAAATTAAATAAAAGCATTAATGCTTTTTAAAAAAAAAAGGAAAGAAAAAAGTTTTGAACAGTAGTTTGTATTGTTACAAAATATTTCTATTAAAAAAAAACTTTTTAACTTCACTAACTTTTTATTCATCAAGGAATCCTGAAAATGCATCACACTTGTTTCCGACATAATAAATCAGCATATTAGAATGATTTCTGAAGGATCATGTGGCATTGAAGCCAGAGTAATGATGCTGGAAAATGAGCTTTGCATTACAGAAATAAATTATATTTTAAAGTATATTAAAATAGAAAAACATTCATTTAAATTTCAATATTATTTCACAATATTACTGTTTTTCTGTATTTTTCAGAAAATAAATGCAGTCTTCATAGGCAGAAGAAAACAGAAATCTTACTGATCCCAAACTTTTGAAAAGCATTCAAGGGCCAGAAAGGTACCAAGAACATCGACAAAATATATACTGTATGTGTTATATACACATAATAAATATACACAGTACACACATATATTATTTAAACAAAAACTTTTTTGGATGTGATTAATTGCGATTAATCGTTGCCCAGCGCAATTTTTTTTTACATTTATATTGTAGCCCTATGCTAAAATTTATTTTTCATCAGTCTACACTCCTTACACCATAACGACAAAGCAAAAACAGATCTGTAAAAATAGCTAGTTTATTAAAAGAAAAAAATCTCAATAACTTAGATACTCAGTACTGTGGTTCAATCGTAAAGAACACTTTCTGTGTGTTACGAAAAAATAACAGCTTTATTCAACAATTCTCCTCTGCGTTAGCCTAGCGCCATTTTGGAGAGTATCACGACGCATGTCGACACTTTACAGTAATTACAAATACTGTATTCTTTCCTCACATGTAAAGAACGCATGCTGCTGACGTAGAAGATGCGTGCTCTGCGCTTTGTTTACGTTTAGAGGAAAGAGCATACGTCGAAGAAGGTCTTACGGCTTTGAAACAACATGAGGGTGAGTAATTAATGACAGAATTTTCATCTTTTAGTGAACTATCCTTTTAAGCTTTGGGGTATTTAAACAAAAATATGAATCCTCCATGTTTAAGGACCGGTGATTTATTGGCCTGTGGCTATAAATGAAAATGATGCATTCTTACTGTCACAACAATGCAGTAAAATAAACTCTTGTTTACCATTTACTACTTTCAAGAACTTGAGCTTAACTTTTTTTTTTTTTTTTCCATTCTATTTTTATGATCGTGAACAAGAAATAGCTTTGAATGATTTGTATTATGTAGTTGCTCACAAAGGGTTATTTTGGGAGAAAGGCCACTTCACGTAAGGAATGAAAGGCATCCCAAGGCTAATATTTAGGTCTAACAATAGCCGTTGAAGTGACAGGCCCAGCTGCTCCAAACCGAGGCACAATGAATAGACAATCCATAGTTGTTGGCACTAAATTTCTTGTGGCAAAACACCCATGCCTTGCAGGTAAAATAACAAAATGACATCAGGTATCTTGAGGCTTGAGGGCTGATGTATTATTGCCTGTGGTGGACACACAGCTGACGAATCAAGCACTTTTTGTTTGTTTTGTTTTGTTTTAAAGCAGCTAAATATTATAAAGTTTAAATAAAGTTTACTTGTCTTTAAAAACCTTGCAGTTTTTTGACATAAAAGTTTAGCCAAAAATGAACATTTGCTAAGAAATGTACTCAACCTCTGATTTTGCGAAATTTAGCATTACATCACTTGCTTACCAATGGAGCCTCTGCAGTGAATGGGTGCCGTCAGAATGTCCAAACAGCTGATAAAAACATCACAATAACCCACATGTAAAAAATCCACCAGCATATTTGTTTTGGACTGTTTTCACTTGCAAACGGTGCTTGATCTGTGCATATTTCTCTTCTGATTCAGACAAGACTAATTGTTACTACAGAAAGCAATATTATAGATGATAGTGGGCGGTAACTGATTAGATGTAATCTGGACACAGTACTTGTAATTAGTTATCCCTAATTCTTCATCTTTTAAATTTAGGCTAAAATTACATAGAAAATTGAGCAATGTAGCATTTGACCATAGGATTTACAAAAACCATTGCATTTTATGTGTTTAGTGTTTTCTCAACATTTTAACTCTGCATCAACTACTGATCAACACGTAGAAAATGCACAAATTCACATTCTATCTTATTAAAAGAACATGTAATATAGAGATACCCAAACGTTTTTTTTGTCAGCCGAATCTCTTTCATGCCAGTTTTTTGACGTTATGTTTAGGTTTTCGCAACAAAACCCATTCAATTGGCACTCAAAACGATCCCAAAACCAACCCAATTGCGTTTTGAGAGGGGTTCCTCTGTAAAAATCATGTTCTGGGGGATAATACAAGTTTTTTTTTTTTTTTTTGGCGTGATTCTCCGGTACAATTTGCATTCCAGGGGCTAAATATCACGTTGTTGGGGTCACGTCAACCGCCGGCAAGTGTTAAAATAGCCCAATTTCGCTTGAAAACCATGGACTTGGCAACACTGCGTTTAATGCATTTCATGTTGTTAAGAAAGATGAATTGAATATATTTTCTTTCTCTTTGTATTTTTATATCAATATGGTACAAGATTGTCATATATAAATCAATGTGATAAAGTTAGTAAGTAATCTACCTAGCAATTATTATATATAAAGGACTCATATTTTGACCAGAAGCAACAGTTTGAAGTAAAACATTTCTTGATGGATTTATTACAAACAACTGTTTCCTTCACAAGACTCGACAGACTTTAATTGACAAACTGGAGTTGTGTATATTGCATGTGGATTATGGTCATGTTTCTATCAGCTCTTGATTCTGACGGCACCCATTCACTGCAGAGGATACATTGGTGAGCAAATAATGTGATGCTAGATTTCTCCAAATCTGTTTGGATAAAGAAACAAACTTATCTACATCTTGGATGACCTGAAGGTGAGTACATTTTCATTTTAGGGTAAACTAGTCTTTAGAATACTTAGGCGGTCTAATATGTCAGCTTTTGGTTCAACCAGTGGTGTGAGTTTAGGACTACCTGTTTGTCCAAAAAAGGAAGACGGGAAGTGTATCCCAATTTGAATACTTATGCATTACTCTGCTATTTTGTAGTACGAGTGTGAGTAGTGTGTTTACACTAAAAATTCCAATAAAAAGTGCATGTAAAGTGCTTAGATGAAGCACTTGTTTAACAAAAAAAAGTGTAGAAACCCCTCAGAACACTTTTGTAAACACTGCAATACTGTAGCTGTAAATTTTGTGTGGGCAAGCATCAAGAATCCAGTTTTCATTCTATTTATGGAACACTCACCTTAAAAAAAAGGTTTTTTTTTGAGAACCTTGTGTGTGTAGCAATAGTTCTGGCTGAATAGGAAGTACGCAAAGTTTCTAAATAGGTTCATGTGACTAGTATTCAGACCACAGTCACAGAGAGTAAGAGGATGGGGTTTGGTTTTCATCAAAAGCTGTGCGCCGTTTTTATTGTAGTATTCTAAATTTACATTAAAAAAGAAAGTCTGCCCATGTCCTAGATCCATTATGAAAGTTAACGCACAAATTCCATATACATCTCATTGTATTTTACATAGAGGATAAGAGTATAGGCATGGAGGTGGCATGATCAATCACAAAGCTTAAAAGAATCAAAAGAGATTAAAAAAACAAAAAAAACCCTGAATAAATAGAAGGTGCTGTCTATTAGCAGAGAGTATGTAAGCATGTCACTCTTTTGAGAAGTTCAACATAAAGCCCGTAGCGTGGCGAATCTCGCGCCCTCCTTTTACGGATGAAGAGAGAGGGGTTTCAAGCGTACTAAAGCAGAAATGTGAGGAGTAGAGCGAGATGACAATGGAGAGCCTAACTTGTCTGTACAGGTGCATAAGTTAGAGAGTACATCTGGTGGTTACACAGACACTAAGACATCGACGTCTAGTTAAAATGGTAAAAAGCAGGTTATCTTTTGCCGATACCTGTATATTCTTTTTCTCGTAGGCAACAAGACATTTTTAAGGTGTTAATTTGCCTCGGCCAATCAGGGCAGAACATTTGAGCATCCAATAGAGCGCAACAGCGGGGTTTTAGAAGTAAAAATCCCATTGAATTCCTCCATAAAGAAACTGATTTTTAACAAAAACTTTTTCTTTTTAACTGTGAAATCAAACGGAGCTCACGGTTTCTCGTTTTTTGAAACCAATAAGTAACCATGAGCTCAATTTGATTTCATCATAAAAAAAAAAAAAAAAAAAAGTAAAAGCTGAATTTATTGAGGAACTACACTACCTATAATCCTGAAGAGAGCTCCACCTATCAGAGTCGTGGCTGCTACTAAAAAAAAAAAGATAAAATAAAATAAAATATAAAAATCACAGCAAGAGTTTAATAATGACTACTCACTCCCATTAAGCACTGCAAATTATAACCAAGTAAATGCCTGTTCAAACCAAAATAAATATATTTGTTTGGTACGATAAAAGTAGACAATTTAAATCAACAGCTGTTAATGTGTCTGTTCAGACCAACAATAAGCTTTACCATTATGGAAGGATAATCCGGACAATTTTCAAAAGGAATTCCAAATTCGGTTTTCATATGAAGTGTTTATTTGCAAAAACAGACGTCTTTTTTTGCATTTTCAAAAAACATGTTTTTTTGTGTTATCATATTTTTATCGTGTTAGTTAACTGTATTTTTATTTTTATTGTTATTTTTACATAATCAAAATAACCCAACTGCAGTTTGATTTAGATTAATTGGAATGCACAATTTAAAAAAAAAAAACAGCATTTTTGAAAATTGTTAAAAACAGAGTTATCTGCTTTTGCAAATTGACTTCATATGTAGACGCATAAATTGTGACACAGTCCAAACGCAGTTGCAAATTGCATTACCTTTAGCAAATGCGCAAACCTGTCTATCAATGTCAGTGCTACAGTTACAGTTCGAATTTGCATTAATGCAGCCTGTTCTCTAATTTTTTACACATTGCTTTGAAAAGACAAATTCATATTTCATTTCAAATTGAACCAAATATGTGGCAAGCACTGTGTGAATAGGGTATACATCTCTCTAAACTTTCAAACTACTTATACATTTGTTAATATATATTAAATTATGTTGAAATTTACAAATATACAATGAAATGTTTTTATCCTTATAACAAAGTCAGTAATTGTACCTTACTCGATTATGTCATTAACAATGATGGGTAGAGTAGTTAAATCTATCAGTGAATGCATGCAGCTCTGCAGCTACATATTTGTTTTTTCATACCTTTGTGTATGGTACGTTGTGATTTATTGTGGAACTACTCCGTTTAATTTTTTGTCTTACGGAGAAAATGAATGGGAAAGACAGTTTTGCTGATAAAGTAGGCGGTCACTGTTGCGCTCTATTGTGTCGCAGGTGAGGAGGGGCAGATTGGAGCCAAGTGACAAAAGCATTTAGCAGCTGTTCTTGCGAAGCTACTGCAGGTTCCAAATTTGCTGACGATTTCCATATTAAAGAAAAAAGAAAAACAAAATCCTAAATTTGTAGATATTTCGCCCATTTCAAGTAGGCTCTGTTCAAGTAACCCT
Source organism: Labeo calbasu (assembly GCA_019740295.1). Taxonomy (NCBI): domain Eukaryota; kingdom Metazoa; phylum Chordata; class Actinopteri; order Cypriniformes; family Cyprinidae; genus Labeo; species Labeo calbasu. Next base: position 27,566 of record JAHKKF010527980.1, on the reverse strand, counting down.
GGGAAAAAAGTTAAAGAAAGCTTTGGGATATTTTGCCTTTTTAATGACAAGGTCATTAAAAATCATGCACGCTGCAAATAACCTCATGCAGTAGTTATGGTAAACCATCCAAGCACTTTTTATTCATTAATATTCATAAATACACACAGCAGCTTCATTAGAGAAGGTCTCTTGTTTCCTCTTCAGTTTTTGAATGTGGAGTATTTATAAGGAGAGCCTTTTGCAAGACACAGGAAGCAGAGGTCTGCCACAGATACCTACGCTCACCTGCTAAAGGAAAAAAATTAGTTATGTGGAATTGATTATCAACTTATATATATTTATTTATATATTTATATTTCTTATTTTCTCTCTCTCTTTCTCTCGTTCCGTTTATCTGTCTCTCGGTTTCGCTCACTCTCTCACACGCCTGTTCTGATGTATTTTGATTTTTTTCCTCTCGCTCTCCTTTCATGGATTTATACAATGTAACAAAGGTGACAGACCTGAAATTACAATCACCAAAAAAAAGAAAAGAAAAAAAAAAAAAGAAAAAAAAAATTAGAGAGAGCTGTGTTTTTTGCCCACCGTCATTGGCAGTTACAGCACAGAGGACATTGTCTGCGTTGTGGTGGGATATCATCAAAGAGGAGGTGGAGGAGGCTCCTTGCCTGTGGAGCTCTCCTTCAGGTTGAGGCTCTCCAGAGCCACGTCTAAAGGCATGATGTCCACGCAGCCCATGGCGCCGAAGTCAGCAAAGTCTCGCCTTTCGTCCTCGTCGGAAGACGAGCTCTCTTCTCGCATTAGTGTGGACAGCAGCAGCTCCTGCACGAACAGGCTGCGGTCCGCGCGCTCGCTCTCCAGCGCCTGCCGTTCTGCCTCTGACATTTTCGGCTCGTTCAACCTGGTGGATTTGACGGACAAATACTAAACTCAAACTACAAATCCATGAAATCCATTTTCACAAAATTCTGTTTCATTTTTATTTATTTATTTTTTCTGAATCCCATTTAAAGGAGAAGTCCCCAACTTCCAGAACAAAAATTGACAGATAATGTACTCGCCCCTTGTCATCCAAAATGTTCATGTCTTTCTTTCTTTAGCCATAAAGAAATGTGTATGTTTTTTGAGGGAAACATTTCAGAATTTTTCTCCATGTAATGGACTGGCTTTGAACTTCCAAAATGCAGTTTAAATGTGGCTTCAAGCTATCCCAAATGCGGTTGTAAACGATCCCAGCCAAAGAAGAAGAGTCTTATCTAGCGAAATGATTGGTTATTTTCTAAAAAAAAATAATACAATTTATATACTTTTTAATGTCAAACGCTCGTCATGTCTTGCTCTTCCTGACCTGTTTTTTCCGGTTTATGACAATTAGGGCATGTCGAAAAACTATATCCTATATCGCTGTTTTACCTTTTTTGTTCTTTGCATGTTCACTTTGCAAAGACTGGGTCAGAACTTCTGCAGTAATGTAGGATGATTTTGAAAAGATGATTTTTTAAGTTGAGGGAGAAAATACGATTGGAGTTTTTCGACATACCCTAACTGTCTTGAGTCAGAATACACAGAATTCTGGGAGGGCAAGACAAGATGAGCGTTTGAGATTAAAAAGTATTTAGACAGTTTTTTTTAAATGAAAATAACCAATCGTTTCGCTAGATAAGACCCTTCTTCCTCGGTTGGGATTGTTTACAACCGCATTTGGGATGGTTTGAAGCCGCATTTAAACTGCATTTTTGAAGTTCAAAATCAGGGCACCATATCAGTCCATTATATGGAGAAAAATCTTGAAATGTTTCCTTCAAAAAACAGCTGAAGAAAGAAAGACATGAACATCTTGGATGACAAGGGGGTGAGTACATTATCTGTAATTTTTTGCTCTGGAAGTGGACTTCTCCTTTAAAATAGTTTAATTAAATGTTAATAAATCATAAAGAGGATGTCTAATCAATTAAATCTGTAAAACAATCACAATTACAATTACTTCATCTTGTAGGAAAATCTGTGTTGCCTTTTATTTTTAATTTTTTCTGAATTCTGTGTTTTATGATTGAATACATTTATCAAAAATGGTGACAATTAAATGAACGTATAAAACTTTTAACAGTTTAATTAATCTTTTAAAACGTCATAAAATGAAAACATAATCATTACATAGAACCATTTTACTGGTTATATGCTGCTACAAAATAGAGGTTTACTGTTGTGTGGTTGTTGTGCAAAAATTGTGTGATATTATTATAGCATTATTATTATCACTTGAAACATGTACTGTACAAAACTAAGTAATATATTTCCATTCTATTCTGCCATAATTTTAAAAACAAACTTTTAACACATAAAATGGAAAGAGCAGCTCTGGATTTGAAGTTCACATTTATTTTCTTTTTTTAAAGTTAACTAAGTTTTTTCCTTAATATTTCATTTTATTCTCCCTTCATTATGATGTCAAGACAGTTTTAGGGCCCTACCATTTTTGACTATGTAACAAAAATATCTGAATTTTAAATAAAAAAAATAAGAATTTTCTGAAACATTAAAGACTGTATTCTAATTCAGGAATTAAAACATGCTTGTCACAGAGGATTTTTGAATATATTCATAAATGAGAAGGGGAAAAAAAGCTTACATTTCACTGAGAGCCTAAAAGTCACAACTACCATACACTTCTATTTACTTGTATGGAAAAGACCAGGTTCGACATTCTGCTAAATAATAGTTCTTTGAGAAGCAAATTAACAGAGAAGTCAACAGAACAGATAATGTAAGAAGAATTCATTTAAAAGAGAAGTTCACTTCCAGAACAAAAATTTACAGATAATTTACTCATCCCCTTTGTCATCCAAGATTTTCATGCCTTTTTTTCTTCAGTCGTAAGGAAATTGTGTTTTTTGAAGAAAAAAATTTCAGGATTTCTCTCCATATAGTTGACTTCTATGGTGCCTGCGAGTCTGAACTTCCAAAATGCAGTTTAAATGCAGCTTCAAAGGGCTCTAAACGATCACAGCCGATGAAGAAGGGTCTCATCTAGCGAAACGATCAGTTATTCTTGAACCAGAATACACAGAGTTCACGCAGAGCTAGACAAGACGAGCATTTTAGGTTAAAAAGTATATAAATCGTCAAATTTCTTTTAGAAAATAACCGATCGGTACCCTTCTTCCTTGGCTTGGAAGGGCCTTTGAAGCTGCATTTAAACTGCATTTTGGTAGTTCAAACTTGCGGTCACCATTGTCCACTATATGGAGAGAAATACCGAAATTTTTGAAAAACAATTTCCTTACAACTGAAAAAAGAAAAACGTGAACATCTTGGATGACAAAAGGGTGAGTAAATTCCTTTAATTTTGTCTGGAAATGAACTTTTTTTTTTTTCCTTTAATAATACATCAACAATCTTGAGTGTATGGTTATATCTGACCCGTACCGTGTGAGAAGAAACTGGGAGCTGTGGGAGGCCAGCGGGTTGCTCTCAGTCATGGCTGTGTTTGTGGCGGTGCTGGGCGGCGGGATGCTGGCGCTGATGTTGCTAGGGTTGCTGCGTTGGCGTGTAGCGTTACGGGCCGTCTCCAGCTGCTGGCGCGCCGCCTGCGCCTGCTGGCGCTCCAGCTGAAGCTGCATTTGCAGCTGCTGCAGCTGCGAGGCCGAGGGGCCAGAAGAGTTTAGCTGTCCTCCTGCAGAGCGCCGCACACCCGACAGCTGAGAGAGCAACTCTGGTGATGTAGATACAAAGGGGAAAGAGAAAGACGGCAAAAAAGGCATGAGAAGACGCTTAAAATGGCACTTGCATCAACAAAATGACTATATTGTGTATATGCTCCTTACTTCCTGTTCTTAGACATTACACACCTGCGATGGGGTCCATGGCTTCCCTATTGCTTGGAGAGTAGGAGGAGCTTTGTGAAGAGGAGAGCCCACCAGTGGAGCTGCTGGTAAAGTGCATGTTAGTCCGGCGTGCCCGCGGACCGCCCAGTCCCCGCCCAGGGTGGAACATCCGACGCACGTGCCGCACGCCGCTGCTCTCATCGTGCACACGCTGGTTAAGGAGCAACTTATTGACAAAGAAGACACATCTCATCCCATCCTGAATAATCGAACATAGTCATTAAAATGCTAAATTTGAGCAGTGGCATTCACGCAGAAATTTCAAGTTCGAGTCTGATGATGTGTTGTGACTTTATCACCTTTCATGCTCCTAACTTCATTGGCAGTGCACTTTATTACTTAACTTTTTCTGTTGGGTAAAAAGGCAAAAGCCTAAAAACAATATCAAATCACTCATTTTCAAATCTTCAAGTATAAATATGCCTAATTCCCGCTGGCATGACGGGATTTAATAAAACTTGGCTGACTATGGGGGCTTTCGCATCGTAGGAACATTTTCATAGTTCCTAGAACTAATGGCGGAAGTTCCTGCTCTTTGGCGTGTTCACGTCGCAGGAACTGGGAACGAATTTAGATCTAAGCCTTTCGGGGGAACTAAAATAGCTCCTACTTCAGAGTAGGGTCTAAGCCAGAACAACAGGAACTATCAATGATGTTACAGTGGGGGTAAAAATTATTTGATCCCCTGCTAATTTTGTACGTTTGCCCACTGACAAAGAAATGATCAGTCTAGAATTTTAATGGTAGGTTTATTTAAATGGTGAGAGACAAAAAAAAAAATCCAGAAAAATGCATTTCAAAAAAGTTGCATTTTAATGAGTGAAATAAGTATTTGATCCCCTATCAATCAGCAAGATTTCTAGCTCCCAGGTGTCTTTTATACAGGTACCGAGCTGACATTAGGAACACTTTTAAAGGGAGTGCTCCTAATCTCAGCTTGTTACTTGTATAAAAGACACCTGCCCACAGAAGCAATCAATCAAATTCCAAACTCTCCACCATGGCCAAGACCAAAGAGCTGTCCAAGGATGTCAGGGACAAGATTACAGACCTACACAAGGCTGGAATGGGCTACAAGACCATCGGCAAGCGGCTTGGTGAGAAGGGGACAACAGCTGGTGCGATTATTCGCAAATGGAAGAAACACAAACTAATTGTCAGTCTCCCTTGGTCTGGGGCTCCATGCAAGATCTCACCTCGTGGAGTTTCAATGACCATGAAAACAGTGAGGAATCAGCCCAGAACTACACGGGAGGATCTTGTCAATGATCTCAAGGCAGCTGGGACCACAGTCACCAAGAAAACAATTGGCAACACAGTTGTCAGGCCCATCTGAAGTTTGCCAATGAACATCTGAATGATTCAGAGGAGAACTGTGTGAAAGTGTTGTGGTCAGATGCGACCAAAAATCGAGCTCTTTGAATACCCGTCGTGGATGGGTATTCCATCATGCCAATGACCCAAAACACATGGCCAAGGCAACAAAGAAGTGGCTCAAGGAGCAGCACATTAAGGTCCTGGAGTGGCCTAGCCAGTCTCCACACCTTAATCCCATAGAAAATGTGTGGAGGGAGCTGAAGGTTCGAGTTGCCAAACGTCAGCCTCGAAACCTTAATGACTTGGAGAGGATCTGTAAGGAGGAGTGGGACAAAATCCCTCCTGAGATGTGCAAACCTGGTGGCCAACTACAAGAAACGTCTGACCTCTGTGATTGCCAGCAAGGGTTTTGCCACCATGTACTAAGTCATGTTTTGCGAAAGGGTCAAATTTCACTCATTAAAATGCAAATCAATTTATAACTTTTTTGAAAAGCATTTTTCTGTTATTCAGTCTCTTACTGTTTAAATAAACCTACCATTAAAATTATAGACTGATCATTTCTTTGTCAGTGGGCAAACGTACAGAATCAGCAGGTGATCAAATAATTTTTTCCCCCCACTGTAAGTGTAACACGACCAAAAATCACAATTTGGCTTGGTGCGATTATGAAATCGCAAAGGGTGCGTTTTTTATTTCAATAAATATATGCACTGCATTTTTCACAAAAACTGCCATGCACTGTGAGCTTGAGTTGCTAATAACATGCCTTTGGAAAAAAAACAAACTTGTAATAAGAAGCGTTTATAAACATGTAACTCACTTTATATCGTCAGTCGAAACTGTAATAAATGTAATGTTGATTTAGCGCTGCATTCTTATAAAAACACCCGCAATGGCTTGAAGAACACAGATAAACAATATGGTGTCACAGTCGTGCGTTTAATGTCTTCATGGTTAATCAGTCAAAGTGTTGATAAACTTAAGTTATAACTTAAAGGGACCCATATTAGGGAGTTCCTGGAGTGTCATAACTTACATTACTTCTAAAGTAAAATTGGTCTGTAAGAGATTTGAAGTAAACATATGATAATCCATATGTAATCCAATTAGAACAAAGATGCAAATAAACAGTAGTTTAATCAGGAGCTGCGAGTGATTCCGTATTTTAATGTTTGATTAACATTGAGACAGATCTATATTAAGACCTACTGCCATGCACGGATCTAATACACATCAGATTTTTCCCCAACCATTAACTAAACGTTCATGTAAAACATAACAGATTATGTTTGTGTGAATCTCGCCAAGACACATTTCACAATAATGTGCTTTATAGGGAGATCGCACGCTCTCTGAGAGGCCCGTCTTATGCACACGCTTTGCAAACGTCAGTCAGCACGATTGTTTTGTTTTCATCAGCATGGGTTTGAAAATCATATTTCACTGATTTGGACTCATGTCATTGAGAATTCAATATGAATATACACAAAGCTGGAATGCTGCACTTTACAACAATAGACCTACAACTTGTGGTGAGAAGCAACAGCAGTCATGCAGAAAACTCAGAAAATGGACAAATAAAGATAATTTTATATGTTTAATTACTGTTTGGAGCATTAGGATTGCTAGAAGAGGGCTTAATGAACTCATTTTTGTGAAAACCTCAAATTTTGCCTGTAGCTTAAAATTAGACCGTGCACATTCTTACTCATTTTGCCAGCACGGGTCACATATGTTTTCTCCAGTGTACAGAGAAGTTTTTTTTTTTTTTTTTCCATGCTTAAATGACGTTGCTGTCAGCTTGATTACTTCGATTCAGAGTTCCTACTGGCAGTGCGAATGCAACCAGGAAAATTTCCCTAGGGGATCATTTAGTTCTCAGGGAACCACCCTGATGCCTAATTCCTATAACTAAGATCCTAGAACTACCCGGTGTGAAAGCTCCTTACGCAGTAGAAATGCAGAAAAAAATTAATCCATGACTAGATAAAACAAAAAGGGCTGTGGTGAGTTTTTTTTGCCAAAAACCTCAACACCCATAATTTTAAAACCCATAACTGTTGATCTGACAGTCCATGGGCAGAAATACAAAAACGCAAAGTTCAATTTGTAGTTTTAACAAAATCCCTGGAGCTGTCAAAAGCTCGCCAGATGATGCAAAGTGGCATGTTTTGTGTCATTCGACACATTTTTCCTGACAAATAATATTGATATCTGGGTGAAGGTAACACAGGTGAAGAGTACACATTGTTCATTTACATTTACTACCAACACTACAAAGTAGGTTGGAAAAAAAACGGCAACGTTTTTCTTGAAATGATTAGTTCATAATAAACAAAACAAATTTCTGTCATTTACTCACACTCATGTCAATTCAAACCTGTATGCCTTTCCTTTCATAGAACACAAAAGAAGAAATTCTGAAGACTGTACTTGCCAGTCTTTTTAATGGATTAAGATTCAAATATGCCAAAAAGGCACCATTAAAGTATTATAACAATTATCTGAAAAATCTTCACTTCCAGTGAGGTTTTACATTCTGCAACCAGATCAAGTCGAGCGAACTGATGCTCGATAAGCGGATCAGCCCAGTTTGTGAACAAATCATTCAGACTTGTTTTGTAAAGCTCGAACTTAAATTAATTTTTCATTTTTCAATCAGACTTTGACATTCTTTTAGAAGCTTGACAGCTTCCCCCATGCATTGTAATTCCATGGAAAAGAGAAACCAAAACTATTTTTTGCAATAATACGTAGAAGTAAAATCATGAAGGTTTGGAGTGACATGAGGGCGAGTAAACAGCCAAATTTTTAGAGTTCTGTGAGAAGAACCTTTACATTTCTTAAAGATGTATGGACACAAAACCTTAATAAACCTTCTAAGGTTTTCTCTGAAATTACTTGAACATACACACACACACACACACAGGCCTCAGTCATTACACATGAGCAGAACCATGTGTAAATTGTAAAATCATTTTCCGTAAAGAATAGTTTAAACACTGAACGGAAGAGTCTTTTGAAAGAAGTCCATTATGTACTGGGACATGTACACATTAGGTTAAGATAAAAGGATATTAAATCTCTAGGTGCTCTGTGTTCAAGTGTGAGATGAGCAGCAAAGTCATCTGTCACATGATTGGGGTCGCCACCAGGCAAAGCTGCACAGATTGGGCAAATCTGAAAGAGAGAAGATGTTCATGTTAATAATGAATTAATGCAACCTAACATTGGGTGGACACATGGTTGTGTTATTTTCAATAAAATTAAAGGTAATATTTACAGGTACAAAGTATTAGAACACAGGTGAGCTTATAGTGGATAAATGGTATTTAATGGATTCATTCATTAATATCTTAAACTAAATCCCACACCTAATTCAGTCCGAAACAATAATAATTGTACTGAAAAATCAAAGCTTTGTGATCAGCTGTCTGGTACCAGCATTTCAGATCGATGAGGAGCTGTTGATATTGTTATATTTGAAAAACAAGACGTTTGTCACAGCACCAAGCAGAGTCAAAAGATGTGAAAAGATGTGAAAAACAATTGCAGATTATTATTACTATCCAAAGGCCACTATTA
>JAHKKF010527980.1:0-18745 GCA_019740295.1 Labeo calbasu | reverse complement strand
ATTAGCTGCATTTTGCATTAAAAGCACATGAATGATTAGTTCAGGAATTTGACCTTTTCTCTCAGTGGTTGGTGAAAATACACATCACGCTCTGTGTAAATAGTTTTGGTGTAAATTTGCTGCAGATGATCTGTGTTTGCTATGAACAGACTTTATTTGGATGATAAAGGTCTTGAGATAAAAAATAATAATCAATTATTCTCAATTTTATTCTATTCTTTTTTTAATGAACCAACATTGATAGTTAAAACCCAAGAATCTATATAGGCTGTGCGTTTTCACTTGATGTGCTAACAAAACGGCAGGAAACATTTGTACTATGCATCCCATGCAATAAATCGCAAAAAGATTTGTGCTTTGTTACCTTTGTTTTGAAAAAGTCTTTCAAATCTTTCAAATTCAGTCAATTTTATTTTGAAATTCAAACAATAAATACAGCTTTAGCACTCTTTAATGCAGCATGACAAATTGCTGTAGCCACCTTATTTCAAGCATCAGTGTGGAGCGCATGCGATCATCTCTTACTTTTTACTATCAGTTATTCCACAAAACAAACAAACGAACAGCAGACGATAAGTTCAAAGAAAGATTGCAACTTACTGAAATGTATCACATGTAATCACTCAGTGTTTCAAGCGCAGAAAGATGTCAATGAAACAGTTTGTATAAAACGATGTCCTAACCAGTTTTTGCCCTAACTGGCTGCAACAGTGATACACTGTGCACACGACTATTTCTGAAATTGTTTCAGATTATATGATTTGTATAATCTTAAATGATTTCATTTAATTTTATCTTATTTTATTTTTTTATATCGTTGAGCGCGACTTCAACAAACAAACAAATTACTGTATTATATGATAAAGATTGTATCAGTCAATGTGTATGTAGTTTAAATGGTTTTAATGATTTTTGTATTGTTGCATAACACAGCAAACACGCTCTTAAATTGGCTATGATTTGTTGCTTTTGTTACATTTAGTGTGGACAGTCAATTTTCTTGTCACTGGAATCTTATTGCATCCCGTTTAGTTGAAATGTTTAAAACATGATTTTAACAAAGACAGCATGTGTACTCACCACCTCTGTAGAGGTCTCTGCATGCTCTGAGGTCACGTGCTCCTGTAGAGATGTTTCCGTGTAGCCCATTTTACCACAGTAAGGACAAGTAAACGATTGAGGCTGCTCTACTGAGAATGCCTCCCCCCCATAATACAAGTCTGCAGAGAGGTTAGATAAAAGTCAAAAACAGTCTCTTTATTTATCATCACCATCATTGCTAAGACCAAAGCTCAACAGTCTGGATGGTCTGTTCACATTGTGTAATGTTTGGAACACTGCAATAAAATATTTCGTTTTTCTGCAATATATACTGTTATATGAAAAAATGCAGGAATTTTCACCAGATGACTTGAATAACTATATTTGAAAATAATTAACCATTCTAGTTGGGTAATTTTGTTCTACAGCGCAAAATAACAATAATAAGCTGTTAAATTTTATTTTATTTTATTTTTTTTTTTTGAAAACAAGTCTTTACACTACTTTTTACAAAAAACAATTAAAACCTCTTTCAGTAATCATAAAGTGAACAGTTTAAAAAAAAAAAAAAAATCTCTCCCAACAAGTTTTTTACAGTGCACATTCCTACTGGTTTTGACCAATCCTACAAAATAATAGGACTATAACATAGTAATAATAATAATAGTAAATGTACTGTGATTATTACTAAATAATTTATTAAATAAAAGACGACACTGATATCGTAATATTGGAACTTTAATAATGTAAAAATGTTTAAATTATAAGTAATTTTAATTAGGGCTGCAAATTGATTAATTGACTCAAAATAAAAGTTCATGTTTATGCACTACGTGTGTGTGTGTGTGTGTACTGTGTATATTTGTCATGTATATATATATATATATATATATATACATATACATACATACATAAATGTATATATTTTTTAAAAATATTTGTATTTGTATGTAAACACTAATAATTTATATTGTATATAAATATATTATATAAATCTAACATATTTTCCTTAGTATATACTCATGCATGTGTATTTATATAAACATAATAAATATACACAGTACACACACACATAGACACACACATGTAAACACAAAGTATTATTTTGCATCAATTAATCGCTACTTATCGTTTTGCAGTCCTAATTTAAATTATTTCAAGTTTTACATACATTACATGCAAATTTCTTAATTTTTTAAAACATCAAGGTTTATTCTGACAGGTTGCATGCAATGTATACTAACTTACTTACATAATACAAACATATGTACAACGGAGCAGTTGAGCCATATAAGAAATTATGTGAAAAAGAGTAAAAAGTATTGCATTATTGGATATTTCAGCTTACCAAAGTCTACCCTGGTTAGTATGCACTGCATTGGGTGCTCCGTGGTGTGTCTAGTTGTTGTGGCTCCACTTTCGTAGCAAGATGCACAAAGGTCGTAGTCGTAGCAAATTAAACACTTGTATCGGCGCCCTCTGAAGTTCCCTTTTAAACACGCATCACAGCTCACACCTGCGGGAGAACACGGAGGCATTTAACTCAGAACAACAGCAGAAGCCCTATGAAGACCCCGACTGCATTTATCACAGACAGTGTTCGCCTGGTTAGTTTCTGTCCATTCTAAATAAATACATTTCACATGACTCACAGCAGACACCTGAGCAGAAAACTCATTCAGAGTAGCTCTGCCTAGTTATGGGTGACATGGGTGTGGGTGTGAGGGTGTGAGGGTGTGTGTGTGCGTGTGCAAAGCAGGAGGAAGTCATATCACAGCACTGACCACTGAATTTTTTTGACATTTGGACAGTGGACTAAGAGGGTCAAATTTACACTGTCAAAACAAATAATTAAGGACATGGCATATGTTGTAACTCTCTCTCGTTGAGGGAGCAATAATCCACACTAAGGCTGTACATAATATAATTAACACAATGTCCAAAATGACTGCAGAACTAGAACCAGCAAAGCAACATGAATCTTTCTACAACCAGAAGCAAGACCTAAACCACTTAACTCCTTGGTGTTGACTGGAAAAAGCCTCTTCAGTAAAGCTAAAGTGTTTCATGAAGTAATACCATACTGCATGTTTGCAAATTAAGTCTTGGGCTGCATCACAATTTGCATACTTTTACTATGCACACTGACTGCTTGGTAGCTCCACCCTGTTTATGGTTATTGATGTTCAAACAACTATACAGAACATCATGAACAACATGAGTCTTTATTTATTTTGTCAAATTAGTATCTTCAAGTGACTTTGTTTGCGAACTGTTGTAGCTAGTGATTCTCAACCAGGGGGCCTCAGCAAACATCCAAGGAGGCTGAAGGATGACTTTAAAGTATTTACATTAATAAATCATTATTATTAACATACTAAAATAATCCAACTTCAATCAAAAAGCTAAAAACAAACAAACAAAAATCTAAATTTATTTGGTTGACCAATATATGAGCCATCACTACTATTAGGTATGGATCACAATGGTCAACCAGACATCTAGTAACTGACTAGCTTATTAGTAATCCTGACTAATCTTCTCTTACATTTTAGTTAGAGTTTAGGCATAGTTGTTAAAGAGACCATATAAGAAAAGAAGACATTTCAAAAAATGTTGGTTACCAAACAGCTGCTTTGTAGTCACTGGCTATTGCTTTTGGTTAACAAACAAAATATCTTCTTTTGTTTTTGTTGTCAAGCTGTTCAAGTCTTACATACACAACCCCTAAGAAATGCTTCTGATCAACTGAAGATGAAGCCCAAACGCCAAATTAAACGGGGCTTTTTAAGACTAATTAGTCAAGGTAGTATGTGAATTAGGATGCAGCCTCAATGAGAAGCAAAGCAGACAAAAGCGTCTGACAATAATCTACACAGAGAAACTGCTGCCATGTACCGCTGGGAGGAATTAACACAGGGAACTAATTCCAGATTCAAATAATGAAATGTTTGCTTGTAAAATTAAATCAGATAGTCTCTTAGTTCCCGGGAGGAAAAATGTAGCCTAAGAGATTTTCAGCGTTCAGTACTGACCACATTTTTAGCCTGATATTGTGGTTTCACATATCTTTGGGTTAAAAAGAGGTTTGTTGAGTTATAACTAGCATTTTCCTTTCTGACCTGCCAAATGACCTCTGCGGTCTTTTCACAGCAGAGTCCTGCAAACAAACCAAATTACACATTCAAACTAAACCACAAGAGGAAGATCTCCATTTGCTCCAACTGAAAAATGCTCAGCTTTCTATGCATTTCCCTTTTTTCATTGATAACATCCAAGTAAAAACTACTGTACTAGAGGAGTTTTTTGATTGTCCACCACAATATCTGAGGGCCTGACAGTACCAGTCTCCTTAATATTAAACTTGAGGATTACAAAAGTTTTAGGAGCTCAATGTTTTTCCCAATGAATTTACAGCAGCCGCTTGCGAATGAATGGATAATGATTAACAAAGATTTTTAAAAATATTTTTACTCACAATTTCTACCTGATTAAGTATTTTAGAGCTTGGCATAACTAGAAATATTTGATATATTCATTATTAACGTTTCTGTACAGATTAAAATCTTCTATTTATATGACTTTTTTAAGTCTAGAAATTAGTTTTTAGGCTACCTCATATACAGGTTTTCCAAGAAATGGAAACCATTAATGTTTATTTTGTCCTACTTCAAACCATCTTGAGCCCCTCTTTGGAAGTCTGCTGAGGTCTCCTAGAATTCATCCTGTCATCACAAACTTTTCAAAAACTGTTAGCCAAGAGCCATTTTAAGAGCCTGGGTACTCATAGTCATGGGTTGTCTTGTTCTGTTTCTGCCACTGAATAATAAAAAAAAAAAATTAAAAAGTACTTTTCACTTTTTATCTCACAATTCAGACTTTTCTCACAATTGCTAGTTTACATCTCACAATTCCGACCTTTTTGTCTCGCAAGGAAATATTTCATATAGTCGAGTTATAAAGTCTAATTCTGACAATATATATATATATATATATATATATATTTTTTGTTACAATTGCAAGTTTATGTCTCACAATTCTGACTCAACTTCTGACTATTTCTCAGCACTGCAAGTTTATGTCTCGAAATTTAGACTTTACTTCTCAAAACTGTTAAAAGGTTTGTGATACCCTACCTTTTAAAGGCCCAAGGCAGTTTAAATCCTTTGGTATTTGCTTGAGCAATTAAATAAATCTACCTACAAGTAAAATGCATTTAATAATACAGTGTATATATTTAATATGTTTAAACATGAATAGGCATGGATAAGAAGCATCTTCTATAAAAACACAATGGGCTCATCCTGCTTCTGCACCGCATGTGTACTGCACACGGACTGCATACGCACAGCAAAAGGCTTGTGTGTGAAACGGCCGTTAGAAATGAAAAGTCAAAAATAGAAGTAAAACAGAAATGTTTGTACTCACCGATCAACACTTAACCCCGTTCCTTCAGATGCTGAAACTATTCAGCATGTGAAAGTTTCTGTGACCATACAAAGAATGAATATTTAATGAGGCAAGCATTGTGCATGATTGGTTGTCTGTTTCCCTTTAACCTTACAGAAGTGCTTCACACTGTTAGCACAGTAAACTCTCAAGCAGGCTGTGGCTATAAATTCATTCTCTTAAAAGCATTACAGCTAGCATCAAAGCACGGACGTCTCTGGCCACTGCATCTTGCGGCAGCAGCGCTGCAATTCATAGACAGCGTGTCAAGTCAAAAATAGTTTAACTTCTAAAAACATGTCCCACCGTCCACTGGCTAGGTGATTATGAAAAGATGTAGTTTCAAACATTCCTTGTCTGCTGTCTTGTTTTCTTATAGACTAGTGTTCCAACTTCGAATACAGTGGTAACACTTTCATAAGGGTCTTTCTTAAATATTAGTTAACTATGAAAAATTCTACAGCATTTATTCAACTTAGTTCATGTTCATTTCAATATTTACTAATACATAATTAAAATCAAAAGTTGTATTTTTAATATTATTTAATGGACCAAAGCTAATATTAGCTAACCAAAAAAAAAAAAGAGAGATTGCTAAATACTTTAACAAATGTATTGCTTATTGCTCATAGTTATTATCAGTTAACTGAATCAGAATGTTAACTAATGAGACTGTATTGCAACATGTCATCCAAATAGCAACTAAAACCGGCAGGACAATCACCATTACAGCAGTGTTATGAACTTCAACAACTATTATTTTCCAAGTACACTGTACTTTGCGTACATTGCAGACACTCAGCTCTGCAATTGTTGTGTGGCACGTTGGCACATCCTGCGGCTGTCTCACCTGTTTGCGTCATTCGCCAAATCACATTAGATCTAGATGTAATTATATCACTTAAAATGCATCACAACAACTTGCCCTATCAAGAACCTCAAACTAACCACAAGTAACAGAGCAAAAATAATGTCAAGAACCTGTCTACGCTGTAGTGGACATGTCTCCCAAGAGAATCAAAACGGCACCATGGCTACAGGTGAGCTTGAGGGCCTTTCTTCATTCACTTGCTTATCTCCCAGTATGGCGGTTGTGAGTTCAGTTCTTACTCAGAGCGAAAAGCAGCCTGTAACATTGGTGCCATGACCCAGATGAGGCACTGCGATGAGCATAGGAATAGGGTAATGGATCCTAACTAGATTATCATTTGTTCTGCACTGAACAGAACAAGGCAATTGTTTAATCAGGTATTACCTCAGCCTTGCATACCACACATCCAAATTTTGCTTTATGCAAAAGTGAGGTTGTTCACATAAGACATGACATCATCTCTTTAGACTTTCAATGATCTAAATCATTCATAACTTTAACTCCAACTTTAAATTCTGACAGATCAAATTCAATTGTGTATTAATGTGTTAAGTTGCTATAGTTGCTTTAGTTGAACATAGTGCTAGCAGTGCCAAGGTTCAATTCAGCTTCAAAATGCGTAAACTGACAAAACTTAATGAATAAAGTGTGGTTAACAGCATCTGACAAATGTATAAGCGTAAGTGGCGTCTTGGTATCCATAGACAGTCCACACTAACTAGTGTAACATAACCTGGTAGATAAACTGTATATTCACATAATATATGTAATAATTTTGTGTAATAACAAACATCATAAATGCAACTTTTTATTAAATTCCTGTTGCTGTCAGGAATTTATATATGCCCACAGCCAGCATCTAGGGTTATGGTTCTAAACCAGAGGCCAGGGGCCACTAGGGGGCCTCAGCAAACTTCCAAGAGGGGTTGCTAAAACATATTTATAAATTATTATGAATATATTAAATTAATGAAACTGTAATCTAAGTCAAGATCTAATTTAAAATATTTATTTTCCCCACTCAATAACTACAGTTTGCATTGAAGAAACTTATGAAATCATGAAATTTCAATAAATTGCACTTAATTTAACATATAAGCATAATTACAGTAGAAATCATGGAAATACATGTATAGCCTATATGAAAGAGGCTTCAAATACTGTGTTGGACAGTGGGATGACTGATTCAAAACCACTGGTCTTGGGTATGGAGTGTGCAAAAAGTGAATAATAATTAAGTGTGCTCGGTTGGCAAAGGGACAAAAACACAGGTAAATATGGCACACTTAATTAACTGATCAAATTGAAAAAAAAAAAAATCTGTCTCATACAAAACTGTCTCATTTTCACGTAATGATAGTTTTGATAGTTTTCATGTAATGATAGATTTAATTCTGTGTCCCAGAATCCTATATGCTAAAATGATCATTAATTGTTAGGGTTTTGCTTTTAATTCCATCATCTATCTATGTGGATCATAGATTATTTAATGACATAAAAAATATAACTTAATAAACCCAGAATTTCTCTTTTGTAAAATAATAGCTACAAAGAAGAAAAAAAAAAAACTGTAAATTTCTTGGCAGCTGACATGTGTTAATAACCCAAGGGGACTCCGTAAGTATGGACTTGTCTAGTCATATCTTAAATATCTACTGTATAAAACACCTTCACTCTATGAGCAAATGTTAAGCATTAATTACAGAACCAGATTCATACGTTGAAGCGAATCTGCCGTTGAGTTTGCATCAAAGAGCTGAACAGCTGCCAAACTATCACCAATCCAGATATTATAACAATAATTATATCTGAGGTGTCGCACAGCACTAGAATCATCTGACTGAAAGCTACTCTCAAGCACCATGTGCTGTTTGCAGGAACTAGACACATATGTAAGCAGTCTTCATTCACAGGCAGGTGACAGCCGCCGTCTTGAAATCTAGTGAGCTGCCAACCCAGACAGCATATTTGGGAATCACAGGCACATATGATGCCTCAATAAGATTTGAGACAGACATCAAAAGCAAGCACTTAACAAATGTCGGAACAAATTATACCTTTAATAACTTGCATTGAGTTATTAAGGATTTGGCTTGATTCAGACATAAAATAATATAATTAGAAAAAAATGTCCTACGATTACATACGTAGGGCATAATATGGTGTTTTTTGGACATGAACTTAAGCATTCTTTGCAGTATCATTAATACTACGGTACATGAATATCAAAAATGTATGGCACTATTACCATCTATCACTGTACTATATAAACACAGGACTTTTAATAAGGCTAAAACGAAAGGGAGAAACGCATTACAAGATTCCCAAAACGAACCACTACCAAACGTAATACCATGTTAAAACTCCAAAATTCCACAGTAGTATGTCCAAAAACGTAGTATTACTATTGTACCATGTCGAAAAGGTTATGGAAAAACAGCGGTAATGACTTAATGACATAAACTATGACAGTTTCAAACCGATGTTTCAACGCAATGTCAGTGGCACTTTATTAATTTCTTAAGCATTACTAGCTTATTAGTTTTAAACTGAGAGTCCTTACTGAGGTTCTGCCGACTTTTAAGTGCACTTAAGTGCACCCAAAGTGACTTTTAACAGGACAAATGTGTCTGAAGCCACATGACCAAGCCAAGAACTTGAATGCTGAATCTCTTCCTTGTATCCAAACATACTGGTTAGACTAAATACTGAATGTCTTCACAAAGGAAGCTAAAAATATAAGCGTGTTTCCAGAAATAATAGAGTAAGATTCGTAAGCAATCACAGCTATGGCTTCACTGCCACCAGCTAATGCTAAATCCAGACGTGCAAGTCATTCACTTGTGCTGGCCTGAAACATGACATGACTCAAGACGGCTCACACACACAGAGACACACTAACATGAGCTCCAGAGCGGTCAGACTGAGCTCTATAACCGCTTAGCCGGCTGAGTTCATGCCTTCGGTCGTCATTCTAGCAGAACAGGGTAACTTGACGCAGAAAGCTGTAAAAATAAGTGTCTTAAATCAGGCCCGAGCGAAGCCCTGACCTCTCCACGGGCTACCTGCGGGAACACACTCACACTCAGTCCCGCGGCCGAGCGAGCCGCAGCAGGCCCGGCCTAGCATACAGGCCCAGTTCAATATCACACCAAGCGGCTCCCAGAAAACGCCCTGTGCGCTAGCGATGCGGTGTAAGTACATAAAAGGTTGCAAAATTCACGGCGGCCGCCATGATGAGTCTTTCCCAGTGCATTTGAATTGAAAACATGGCAACCCCGCGGGTCAGCACTGGCCTACAATTCAAGGCAACGACGCAGCGATCGGCGGTTTTTTCGCACCTACCTTCATGTCGGGACATCCTACAGACAGTGACACAGCCCCTCCTCGGGCTCCCTAACGTCTATGAGTCGGAAAGGTGCCGCTAAAAACGAAATAAAAGTGGGACGCGGTCTTTCTTTCCTATTTTCTCTCTTGAAGATGGATCCGGGGCTTACTTCTCTCCGCTTCCCCCTCCCCGTCTGTCATCAAGCGACTGTGTGTGTGTGAGATGGACCGGGTGCGGACACGGTCTGCCGGCAGGGGGCGCAGGACTCATCTACTTCTTCTTCTGTGGTGTTTGAAGGGCGGTAAACTCGTGTAGCTCTTGAATGGGGTTTCTGTTGGTGTTGACATCGCCATCTACTGTATCCAAAGGATTTTTGTTTATTATTCAAAAGCAGAAATACAGTGGAGCCAAACGCATGTGGCAATTATTATAGCTAATAAAATTTGAAAGCAAGTGGTATTTATTTTAAGAGAGCACAAGCACACTAATTGACTCAGAAAAGTTTGTTAGGTTTTAAATAAAAAAAGTCAAAAAAGCATTTGGACACACCTTTGTGAGTTTGATAGGTACTGACAATTAAAAAAAAACACACCGCTGAGTATAAGTCATTGCAAAAATGTCACAAGTAAAGTTTGGTCTGAGAAAAAAGTCTAGCATTGTTTGTTTAGAAATGGTTTGATATTTTATTGCAATGATTCAGACATTTGTAGTCTCTTCAGGCTTAAACTTAAAAGACATACACCGTTTGGGGCCATGGTAGATTGAAACTACGTCTACAACAAAACAAAATCAATATAAAATACACAAGGTGCAAGTCTTCCAGGTACACACTCATAATTTTAGTTTTTAACTACAATAATTTATCATTTTAACCCGCTATTTAAAAAATAAATGCTGGTTAATGGCACTGGATAAAGAGTATTATATCAACCAGCTCCATATACATATAATATATATCATTAATAAATCACACCCATTTAGAACTTACACAGTAATAATAATAAAAAAAACAGTGATTTTTTGCATTCTTTATTTCTGCAAGTAATATTCAGTGCTATCATATTGGCATTTTTGAGTCCTTAGACATAGAAACAGGCAGATAAACAAAGTTGACACTCATGTACAAAGTGTCATGTACAAAGTGACCTTCAAATGGCCTCCAATATCATACTGTTAATTAGACAGCGAGATTTATCTGTAAAATACAGTGCATTTAAAAAGACAATTGCAGCAGTTAAGATAAACATTCCTACATGCAAAACATGAACCCCTGTATATCCACATTACATTCTTTACATGTGATTATCAGATTATCAAACAGCATTCCCCCATACCATACATTACAAGCATGCTTTAGAGAATATTAAATAGGTTCAGAAAAACTTCTCCATCTTCTTCTATGTGTGTTTAAATCACAGACTCCTTGGTAAAGCACTGAATTTTGAGATGAATTATATTGCCAGTAAGTCTTTTAGATAAAAACCTGATAGTTGTGAATTAATTTAAAGGGAATTCCTAAATTAGCAGACCTTCATATGAGAAAAGTCTACTTCAAATGAAAACATTTTGGCACAAGGGAGTGTTTTTCATTGCACTTTTTGTGTGTTAGATAGGCCTAATATCCCGTTCTTAACACAGAATGAGATGAAAGACGAAATTACCACATCTCTGTTTAAACAAAGCACAATATGCTTGTTCTCTAAGTTTAGTATTTCTAAAATGTTAATTTTGACTGAAGTATAAAAACATGGTATATGATAAGGCATTCTCAGTTGAAGCTTATGTAAAGGTTTAGTTCAATGTCCACATCATTTTCTACCAGTGGATATTATGTAAAAAAAAAAAAAAAAAAAACTTAGCGATTTCAATAAAAAGCAGCACAAATGTGATTTATACAGCTAAAAAGCAAAATATGTCCTTGAAAGCACTATGATAATTTGGCAATTATCTAAAAACAAAAAAGCATGATAACATAAATATATTAACTGCCATAGATGTAATGATCACCTGAAGACATTTGGTTCTTCTCATTACCATCCAATGATGTTCATTCACTGTACAAAATCCGAAGTTACGGACTTATCAGATGTTGGCATGGTATGTCACAATGTGGGACGTTTCTATTGACAAACAAGTCCGCATGCAGAAGAACCAAACAAAGCCCATCAGTTCTGTCCTTTATGAGGCCCACTGCAAAAAGCAACGTTCCTTTCATGAAGGGAAGATGTTTGAGTTCCAGTGAGGCTCTGGAGATCTAAGAGCCTTCATTCTGAATCTGAGGCTGTTCAGTGTCTGGCTGATCCTCTGCTGTCTTCTCTTTGATAGAGGAGGGGCTGCTGTCGGTTTTGTTGCTGTCTGGGTTGCCGTGGCTTCCTGCGCTGCCCAGTCGAGATGAAGCTACCACCGCTTTGACCGCTGCCTGTGGAAACATAAACACAGGGGTGCGCATTGTTCAGAATTTCATAACTTTTATATTCAAGCACATTTTGGTGTATTGATTACTATTTGTTAATGTTTGGTTTTGATGAAAATGTACTCATCCTCAGACTTTCCAAGATGTAGATGAGTTTGTTTCTTCATCGAAAAAATTACTTGCTCACCAATGATCCCCTGTAGTGAATGGGCGCCAACAGCTGATAAAAAACATCTAAATAATCCACAAGTAAACCAAAGGACTCCAGTACATCAATTAATGTCTTGAGAAGAAAAAAAGCTGTGTTTGTGAGAAATAAATCCATTAAGGCGTTTCATTTTAAAACATTGCTTCTAATGAAAACATGACTCCATAATCTATGACAATCCTTCCTCCAGTGAAAAAGTCCATCCCCTGTTGTCCACTCACATCAAAGTCCATTGACATGTTTAAAACTGTTTGGAGTGTTTTTGCTTGTAAATGGTGCTTAGTCTGTGCATATTTCTCTCCTGATTAAGACTGGAGAAGCAAAATTATGGATAGAGGACTCAGTATTTTAGCCGGAAGCAATGATTTGGAGTTGAAAACGTCTTAATTTCACTTCCCAATTCATTTATGGATTGGATTACTTGTGGATTATTGTGATGGTTTTTATCAGCTGCTCTGACGGCACCCATTCTTTATAGAGGATCCGTTGGTAAATTTCTCCAAATCTGTTCAAATGAATAAACAAACTCATACTTGGATGGCCAGAGCAATCCATTTTCAGCTAACTTTATTTTTTGGGTAAACTATTCCTTTAAGGCAGGGGTTCTCTATTCTGAAAAAACACTTTCCTGCTATCCAGTTTAGCTTCAACCCCAATCAAACACACTTGAACAAGCTAATCAAGGTCTTCAGGATTACTAGAAAGTTACTGGGAGTTTGATCAAGGTTGAGAAGGAGAAGTGAGTTATTTCTAAGCCACAAGGAATAAAAATAACTAATTTTAACATTTTCTAAAGATGTGTGAGTAGTGGTTTTTAGTATGCTGCTATGTGGCTACCTGGGTATTCTGGGTGGTTGCTGAGTGGTTGCTTACTGGCCCCAGTGAAATATGCTTATTTCTATGATATTCTGGTCTCTTTTCAGTATAACTCTATGGAATTTTTCTTACCCAGAGCAACACATTGAGGTTTTTATGCACGTTTAATGAACATATTTAGAAATAATGTATTATAGTATAATGTATAATACTATATAATGTATATAGTATAATGTATCAAATATAATACAGTAGGCCTAAAACCTTCATGAAAATATTCCATTTAGCCAAAAGCCTCAAACCTTGAGTTTTCTTCGAGCATTGAACTCCAGGAGTTTCTTCTGAGCCGTGTCCATATGGGTAAAGTTAACAGCCTTTCCAGTCACCCAGGGGTGCTGCAGTGCCTGCTGTGTCGTCAGCCGTTTCTTTGGATCCTGGACAATCAGTTTCTTCACCTGTGGAGCAAAGAAAGACGAGTAACACTTTCAGCTTACAGTTGTACAACAAATGTGACCCTGGACCTCAAAACCAGTCATAAGGGTCAATTTTTTGAAATTGAGATTTATACATGATCTGAAAACTGAATAAATAAGCTTCCCATTGATATATGGTTTGTTAGGATAGGGCAATATTTGTTTGAGGTACAACTGAAAATCTGGAATCTAAGGGTGCAAAAAATCCAAAAATTAAGAATGTGCCTTTAAAGTTGTCCAGATGAAGTTCTTAGCAATGCATATTACTAATCAAAAATTAAGTTTTGATATATTTACAGTAGTAAATTTACAAAATATCTTCATGGAATACGATCTTTACTTGATATTCTAATGATTTTTGGAATTAAAGAAAAATCGATAATTTTGACCCATACAATGTATTGTTGGCTATTGCTACAAATATACCGGTGCTACTTATGACTGGTTTTGTGGTCCAGGTTCACAAATGTACAACATTACCATTCCTGAACATGGAAAATGACTGACAGGCAGAGATGTTTCTGATTGGCTAAGAAAAGGCCTAAAGATGTATTTTTTGGTGATGACAAGTGGTCAGTTCTAAATACAGGGTGGTTGTGTGTCAGCTACTCTGATTCTTTCTTGTTGTTATTAAAACAATGTGTCTAACATCCATGGAACCTTTCCATTGCCAAAAAAAAGACAAATGTAAAAAAAAAAAAAAGAAATTAAAAATAAAAAAGAAAAGAAAATGGTGTTCACTGAAAGGTTCTTTGTAGAACCCAAAATTCTTAAAAATGCAACATTCAACATTTAAGTATAATATAGCGATATCTATATGTGAGTTATTTTACTTTGGTTAAGGGGTGTTGTTAGGCACAGCCAGTAGTAGAATATAAAATATCAAATATAAAGCAATGTTGAATTGTATATATATATATATATATATATATATACACATACATATATACACACACCTCTAAATAATTCCTCCACAAAGTTATGTAGTTCATTAGCATAACTGTAGGCAGTTTACTGTTGCCAAGCAATGTAGCGACTTGGTGTACTGAAATAGAACTGAACTGATGTGAGCTCACAGGTGAGCATTTATTTTACAGCAGTGAACGCAGATCATCTGAACTCATTTGAACTATTTTAAAGTATTAAACATAACATACAGCAGATGACAAAATGACTTAAAACGTATCAAAAAAGGTTCTTCTGTGTGTGTTCTGATATATACGTTTTTGGGGACAAATGTGTATAATGACACGGGTATTACAACGTAAACATGGTTAATGAGGACACCTCCTGTGTCCTTGTAAATCAAATGTCTTAAAAAAACATACTAAACCGTGTTTTTTTGTTGTTGTTGTTGTGGTTGTTTGTTTTTTGTTTTGTTTTTGAAAATCTAAAAATGCAGAAAATTTGACGTTAGTGGTAGGTTTAGATGTAGGTTTAGAGTAAGGGGATAGAAAATACAGTTTGTACAGTATAAAAACCATTACGCCTATGGTCCCCATAAACCACATATGTAAACTCTGTGTGTGTGTGTGTGTGTATATGTTTGTATACTTCTGGATTTCATAGGGGTTAATAGGGAATTTATATATATATATATATATATATTGAGATTTACTCACAAGGTCCTTGGCATTGAGAGACACATTGTCCCACCAGGGGGAGACAAATTCATATTCACAGTTCAGAATACGTTTAAACAT
The DNA here is from genome assembly GCA_019740295.1 of Labeo calbasu. Classification (NCBI taxonomy): domain Eukaryota; kingdom Metazoa; phylum Chordata; class Actinopteri; order Cypriniformes; family Cyprinidae; genus Labeo; species Labeo calbasu. Next base: position 3,443 of record JAHKKF010527980.1, on the reverse strand, counting down.
GTACTGGTCTCCTCTGTCATCAAAAAAGGGCTCAAAACCACATAACCTGTACAGAGAACAGAAAACAAAAACAGTTTTAACAGCAGCTTCACCTCTACAAATTGACATTAAACTAATTTCCAAAGCCAATGCAAATTACAAAGTAAATGCAGCAAAAAACTAAATATTATTATTATATTCTATACAATAATGATTAATATTACAGATATTGAGAAAATTACTTATTAACAGCTATTAATCACCTACAAGACAAGTGTTTGCATATTATGACCGTGTGCTCTTAATAGTAAAGATTTGACATTATCACTGAGACATTTTCTGTTTTTAATTTGTGCGACTTTGGTTTTAAGATCATTTCAATTTTTAATGTTTTGAAAAAAGTCTCATGCTCACTGAGGCTGTATTTATTTGATCAATAATACAGTGAAAACAATAATATTGTGAATTATTACTACAATTTAAAAGATCTGTTTTCTATTTTAATTTATTTTAAAATGTCCATTATTCCTGTGATGCAAAGCTGATTTCAGTAGCTATTACTGCAGTCTTTAGCGTCACATATTCCTTCAGATTTCATTCTAATATGCTGATTATTATCGTCTAATCATCTAATTATCATCATCATATCATCTGTTGTCTGAAAAGTGAATAACAACCTAAATTTCAGTCAGTCACTTACAAATGAGTGAAATGGGATTTTTTAGTTTTAGTTTAGTTTTTTGTCAGACTTTCTTAGAATTTTTGTTTTCATGAGAAAAAAAAAAAAAAACTACATCCAGTTCCTGGAATTACACCCAAAAGTTCAAAACGTGCTTCACACTTTTCACCAGTCAGGCTGATCTGAGACAAAACCAGCGTTTCGCGTTTGAAACGACAGAGAGATTGAATGACTAAGCACAGCATTCTTGTGAAAGAATAACTTTAGACAAGTATGTTGTGTCACTCACAAAATGTACGTGATAACTCCCACAGACCACATGTCAACCTCAGGGCCATAGGCACATCCCCGCAAAATCTCAGGAGCTGAGGGAGAGAAAGACAGAACATCAGAAGAAAAGAATAAAGGGGGGAGGCGACGTTCTGCTGCACTGATGCTGTAAAAAGACTACATCTTTTCTGTAATTCTCTTTGTGCAACTGATGGCCACAGATGGTGCTCTGTTAAAAAACTCCTCTTTAATGAACTCACCACAATAGCCGGGAGTCCCACACACAGTCTTCATTGTAACCTGATCGTCTACAATTTTCGACAAACCAAAATCCGCTGTAAAGATAAATCAACAGTTTTACATTTTCTGAGAAGGTGCTTGCTAACACAAAACTTAAATACCCACTGCGCATATGACGTCGTAGTCACATCTTTTCCATGTCACGGACCCAATATAGACATGATCTGCACGTCTATCCGACGTCCAATGTTTAGTGGGTAGGTAGGTAGCAGTGTTGGGAAGGTTACTTTGGAAATGTAATAGGTTACAGATTACTTTAAGTTACTCTATTTAAAATGTAATAAGTAGAGTAACTTTTCAATTACTTTATAAAAGTAATGTACCTTATTACATTTGATTAATTTTTGATTACTTTTCAAAATTTCTAATATTTTCAACTGTTAATCATTTTGAAACATTTAAACCAGGCAGAGTTAACCTTACAGTAGCACTCAACACTGATTACTATCAGATTTTAAAAATCATTTATCACTTGAATTAAGATTATAATAAGTAAGGGATAATATGAAGAGTTCAGATGCAAAACCAGCTAAAAGCCATCTCGGTCAAAAATGAGATGATGATACTGAGTGAATGCTCCTGACACATAGTATACGTCCATCAAATACTTTTACTTCAAACTCGCTAAATTCCAGCCTCAGCCCAATCAGAATTACTAGTACTTGCATAGAAACCTATACAAAGTAGCCAGAAAAAAATGCTAATTTTAAAGAAAAACGTCAGATGGATTTAGAAGCTTTTGCATCTGAACTCTTCATATACATCTTTATTTTGCAATATCAACTGGCTGGATGTACATTATCCGACTTATTACACAGCTGCTTGCCACAAAAGTAAATCATTAGACACAAAACACTCGTCCGAGTTGAAATATTTGAATGCAAAGCTTCCATGAAGAAATCAGTTGCTAGCAGAATTAAGAAATCGTACACATAATATTGAATTGAGATTTAATATTTTGTTAGCTAACCAAACGCAAAGCTCCCACCAAAAAAAACTATCAAGCGTATACCGCCAACTTAAGCTGCCCGAATGAGTCTGAGTTATTAGCTTTTACCACTTGTTATCTGGGAGTAACATACCTTGTAATGTCATGACTGACCAATCAGAATCAAGCATTCCACAGAGCCGTGTAATAATTTAATTTACAGCACGGCCAAACAAATTTAGACTTAACATCTCTTATTTACTTTGAGATCATTCTGAGGTTAAATACAGATTTAAAATCATAACAAGAATAGCTATGATACTGGTTTTAAAATCAAATATTTGCATAAATATGGCAGGAAACACTGGCATCTAACAATGCCTTGGGGAAAAAAAAAAACTATTAATCTTAAAAAATAAAGTATATGCATAAACCCAAATAGGAAATAAAACAGGTAAGAATAAGCATGTCGTCACCTTAGAATTATAAGGTTCTATATGCATTCTGAGCACTTTGAGATATTGAGCTTCAACATTTTTTGCGTTCCATTGACTTCTGTAGATAGAACCATTTTTGTTTTCTAAAAAAAAAGCCCAAAACATACACCGCTTAGCATGACATAATGTAAATAAGTTGTCACTGAATAAGAATATGTGAATAACTCAATTTTGACAAAAATGTCAGATAGAAGTCTGGAAAGAAGTCTGGAAAGAAGTCAATTAAATCTGTATGTGGGTGTGTGTGACAAAAATTAACCCCCTTTGTAATCATTAACATTTTCAAAAGTAACTGTAATTTAATTACACATTTTTCTTAGTAACTGTAACTAATTACAATTACATTTATTTTGTAATTAAATTACGTAATTCCGTTACATGTAACTAGTCAACACGTCCTCACTCCTAACTCATCACATATTGACGCTTCAGGACCCTTTGGCGACGCTTTTTGACGCACAGGGTACCCCTTTAGCGTCATTTTTCAACATGTAGGGTCCTTCATTTCTTTAAATAAGAAACCCTTGGCGTCACAATATTGACGCAAAAGGCACTGGGAATTTTATTGTCATGATTAAATTATACATTGGGTAATAATATTGCCATGCATATACAGGGGTTGGACAATGAAACTGAAACACCTGGTTTTAGACCACAATTAGTATGGTGTTGGGCTTACTTTTGCGGCAAATACAGCATCATTTCGTCTTGGGAATGAAAAATACAAGTCCTGCACTGTAGCCAGAGGGATTTTGAGCCAAACCTCTTGCAGAAGGTCACTACATGATGC